>JASAND010025922.1:0-29551 GCA_030248195.1 Trissonchulus latispiculum
CATACAGTTTTGAGCAGATTGATTCACCATACATCTTGTTTATGCATCATTTCCCTCTGTAAAACAATCAATTAGCAAAGAAACTGTAAACAGTAATCGTATTTGGATGCACATTGTTACGTTTTATTTAGGTTCTGTCCAAAGGAATATTTTCTGACAAACCCATTGGAAGCTTTAAGATTGACGCTGGCACTGTCCACAGTGAACAAGGTAAAATTGGGCCATGTCGCAGACGAGGTATACCTTTAGTGTTGTCTACGACTAGCTTCAGTGTATGTAAGACTGTATGTAAGACTTCAGACACACTATTTTCACCCACCCACAATTGCTCACACACAGTATATAGCGTCGGCGCGCGCTGGTTTATTCCGAAACAAACTACAGCTACGCTTGGCTTACGTCCAAAGTGACCCTGGTAGACAGACACATGAAGTTCCTGTTTTAGCTGAAGCTTTGTAATAAAAAACGTCAGTGCCAGTACTAATAAGCACGAAACAGAATTAATGTAGTAATTAATGTATTAATTAATTAATTATGCTGAATTTTGAAATGAACTTTTTGAAAAATTACTTAATTGTTTTCAGATCACGGATTTTACCACAAATGGGCACTTCTAATAGACCCAGCCGATCCCTTTGCAGGTCCTCGTGGATATCTCAAATGTGATCTTTTTGCCTATGCGTCAAATGAGCCCATAAAGGTAGATTCTGGCCGCACTTTAGTGCTTTTCTTCGAAAACCATGTCTTGCTCATCCTGTGTAAACAACTGAAACACCACAATTCCATTAACCGTTCACGTTCATGTAGATTAAATGTATTTAAATTGATGATTTAATATTTAAAGTAATAAATTATTCCTTGGCGCAAGTTTCAACAATTAATAAACTTATTTCAGATCAGTGCTTCAATGAGTCCTGAAGAAGATATGATTGACGAGTTAGTTGTATCAGATATGAATGTAGCATGAATGTTTTTACTTCATTAAACTGCTTCCTTTAATTCCTTACAGTAAAGTCCTTTTGCTACTAATTGCAATAAATAAGTTAAAAGATAAAAATGAACTCTGGTAGTGTCTTCCAACTGTATGAATTTTAGAAATTTGCTCCTGCCAAACACTTTGGAAATAGAGCAAAGTCCCGCACAGTACGTATTCAATATATACCTGGCCGAAGGAATACCGGAAGTTCTTGGCGGGATTGCCGCAAAGCTGAAGAAGAAGCTATCAAGCAATGCTGTTACTGTTTCCCCATCTGTTCGGATCTACTTTGCTGGGATGAAGGTTGCCTTAGTTACTTTATTTTATTGCTTTATAAATAGTTTTGAAAGACACTTTATTCTGGTTGTGAGAAATTTATTTCCTGTTAATCCAAAAAATCGGCCATACCAACAAATCTCAATATCAGATTTAGGTCCTGTTGGTTTCGTATCCTTTTTAGGGCTATTTCAGCAGGAAGTTGGAAGTTGAATTCAACGAGTTAAACTTACAGCGGCGTCGGAATTTTAGGGGAAAGAAAAAGAAAGAAAATGAGAAGAATTCTTTAAATAAAGAAAAAGAAAAAGAAATTTGGCTTCAATTTTCTTTAATTTAAAGAAAAAGACAAAAAAAGCGGCTTCTCTTTACTTTAGCTTCGTAGTCCCTTTCTGCTTTACTGAAAGTAAGACTCAAAGTGAGATTGATAGCTGCTACCCTTGTAACATATGCATTTATAACATATACCACATATATTAAAGCAGGTAGGAGTCCTTTCTCGAGAGGTCAAAGGTTGGGCCGCTTACGCAAGATTGACTGACAGCTGAAACCTGACTCTTTCTTCTTTAAATAAAGAAAAAGAAAATGGAGTCTAGATTTCTTCTTTCGCAAGAAAAGGAAAAAGAAAAGGGAAAGAAAATTTAAAGAAAATTTTTCCCCTAAAATAACGGCGCGGCTGTAAATTTTACTCGATCCTGTTCTTGAAAGAGCAGGAGTGGCAAAGACAAGCTTAGGTGAAGTGACAATTCCACACTACTCTGAAAAGGCATTAAGTTTCCATTTTACCTAAAATTTGTTAAATTTAAGGCAGAAACTTCATCCAAATCGTCTACAACTGAGCCTGTATGGAACGAGCAAATCACATTCCAACATTGGTTTCCACCGCTGGTGAAAAATTTTAAGATCCAGCTTCGCGACTCTTCAGGTTCAGTCATCGCAACAAGATATTTGAACATTGACTCAATATCAGATGACAGCATAAACGGTACGATAATCTGTCTCGACTGTTGATGTTTGCTGAGTTTCCTAATTTATTACATATCAACTTATTGGGTTGCCGCTTTTTTCACAATAAGGCAAACCTTTCAGCTGGGTATGTCCGTTTCATATTATTATTATTATTATTCATCTCGTTATCACCTCTGCCCCCTCTAACTTTTGCTACAGTTGACTGATTTGGCTCACATTTTGCACGTGGACTTGGGATCGAGTGATGTGTTGACTGATTGTCTGTTTGTACTCGATACGGTGATGTTGCATATGGTAAAAATTGAAAATATCGGAAACCGTCCAATATTGGGTACCTATCATTTGAAAGCTCTCTTTGCATAGATAAAACAATGGATTTTAATCGGATAATCGGATAACAAGATAATGCCAAAGCGCGAAAATGTCGGAATCTTAAAGGAGTCAAAACTTATCAAAACCGATGAAAATGATCACAAAATTAAACTTCTCAGAAAACATGGCTACAGCTACTGTCATATTTCAGTGGAAAGAAAGATTCTTTCTTTCTTTTCTTTCTTTCTTTTTCTTTTCTTTTCTTTCTTTCTTTCTTTCTTTCTTTCTTTCTTTCTTTCTTTCTAAGAAAGAAAGGAAGAAAAGAGGGGCAAGAATCGAAGTTTCTTGGTACAAAGGTCAGTCCAAGCATTTGATTGACATTTGTTTTGGAAACCTTCGGCTTAATACACAGGGTCTGTCCGTGCATATATGCGTGCGTAGTGTAGTAGAAGAAGCCAAGTTTACATCAAAGTCAGTGTTAAGCAAAAGGCACAGATCAAATATCACAACATTGAGGGCCAGGCCAGGGTAAATTCAAATTATTGGACTTTCTTTCTTTCTTTCTTTCTTTCTTTCTTTCTTTCTTTCTTTCTTTCTTTCTTTCTTTCTTTTTCTTTTCTTTTCTTTTCTTTCTTTCTTTCTTTAAAATTTCTTTTTCTTTGCACTCAAATATGACAGTAGCTGTAATATTTATAGTACTGAAATGAAAGCTTCGACGTGGAGAGCACGAAAAATTCAAATTCAAATTCAAATATTTTTTTGAGAACTATCGCTATATAAAAAGCTGCGGGAAACCATTCTCGTAGCTAGTTGTTAATTGATATTTTATTGATGATTATTAATGATTTATTGCTGATCCGCCCCGCATGCCTCATTGACGGAAATCAATCAATTGACGGAAATCAATCAATTGACGGAAATCAATCAAGTTTCCGTTTACGGAAACATATGAAATATTGGCCTGTTTCCACAAAACTAAATATCGTCCAATCGCTGGCGACGATCTGTGCATACAACAGAAACAGCTGCAGATACAGTAATCATGATGCAGTATTTGAGTAGTCTATCGCATTGCCCCCTCGCATAACTGGACTCAGCTAAATTTACAACTACAGCCTGATTTCCCCCTTCAGTATGAATACTGAATTTTAGGTTTTATGCCAACCTTTGGTCCAGCGTTTCTCAATTTTTATGGATCCATCAGAGACCAAGAAGAGCCCAATCTTGATCCAACTAATTTTTCCATTGGAGAAGGATGCTCTTTTCGGGGGCGTTTGTACTTCCAGTTGACGGTTTCCTCACCAGACGTTAGGCCGAAATCAAAGAATAAACTGCTGAAACGATTCAGAAAAAGCCGCTCAAGAAAAAAGATCAAGTCTGTGGCAGTGAATCAATTGAAACGGAGAGAGTGTAAATTCGTAAGTTTTTGTTGATTTAGCTAAATAAAATGCTATATACGTGAATAATGTGAATAAAATAATATGTGTGAATAATAATAAAATAACTGAGTAAAATAATAATAATTAAATCTGTGAATGATAATAAAATAATAAAATTATGTAAAATAATAATAAAATAATGTGAATAAAATGTTATACTTGTATAATAAGTTAAGGCTTTTAAACACTAAGGACTTTTTTTACGTTCTATTCTGTTTTTATTTTTATTCCCTAAAATTAGCCTTTACCTTAGGCTGATTCACTTCCAGCGCCACAAATGTTTCTGCTCTTCGCTTGTATCTACGATGTCTACATGCTACCAGCAGAAATGAAGGATAGGAAACTGCACCTGCAATTGGCAATGGGTATGCAGCTCAGCCATCATATAAAATATCTTGATCATACGATCAGTGCAATAATTAGGAAACTGTGTCTGCGGAAACGAATGCCCGTTGCCACTTCTATTGCTTTATAGTCTAAAACTGTATATTAAAGTAAAAATTTTGAATCTGTTCATTGAAACCGCGCCTTTAAAAGCTAGTAGGTATTCTTCCATAAAACTAACTACTTTTTGGTTGAATACTCCTGTTTTTCATGAAGTCGAAAAAGGCTAAATTTATACCTGATTTTGATCGTTTACTTTTGAAGTATATATGTAATGGGTTATACAGTATAGCAATTGACAAACCAGAGTACTTTGGAATAGAAATATGTACATAGGGCTTCAGACAAATCATAAAACTGTTTAGTTTAAAATCACATTCTGAGTTTAGCTTGAGGAAATGTTCAGCGAAAAAAGATCTGTAGCCTCTTTTGTAAGCATTAGAATAAGAGCAGTTGTTCATAAAGAGCAAATTCTTGTTCACGCAACATAGAGAAACACGTAATGAGCTTAACCAAGCTATAATATGCAAATTGCAAATACAGTCAAAAATGTAGCGGTATTTTAAGGAACCGATGGAACAGCTGATGGTAAAGAAAAATCAAATGGTCTGAGGAAAAATCGTAGTATTTCTTCACAAAGTCTGTCCATAAAATCATCAACATCAACTCTTAATTTAATTGCGGACGGGATTTCAGCGGATGACACTGCGTCCAATTGCACTTCCCCTCTCAGAACAACTTCAAGGTATAGAATTTATATAATTAGTGTTGCGTGTTATATATTTGTATATTTTTGAAGGCACCAATAAATATAAAGCTCGTAAAGCTGACTTGAGCTGACTGATTAGATCTTTGTGATCCTATCAAATATGTGGAATTCTAACATATATTATCATACATATCTTATGTTACGATGCCTGGAAGTAACAAAAATTTTGAGGTTTGCAAGCTTTTATTTGCAGATAAAATTTGCATGATCGAAATGGAAAAATTAGTTCCTGGAAAATTAAAAATTTGTTGTACATCCTGAACTCATGGGCTTTATGCTAGCTAGGTCAGGTCAAGATATAGCTTATGGCCACCAAAGTTCAGTTCAACTGGACTGTTCACAACATCTTAAATCTACTGAAGGACATATAGCTGAATAACTCAAATTTATGATTCTAGAAATAAACAGAACTGTTTACTGGATTTCGGAGAAAGAAAGCCTTGTCTTTCATTGTACACAAATGTCCACGACAACTATCAACGTGCCTATTCAATTAATGTTCTTCAGAATGTGTCTAGAGAGCTGGTAATCATTTAAATTTTGTATTTGGTTGTAAATTAAAAGTGCGGTAGAATTGTCATGATCTGGATTCACGTAATAAATTAAATTAACCTAATAATATAATAACTTTCCTTTGATTATCAGTAAATTATATTTTTCCTAGAAAAGAAGATTGGAGCTAGCGGACGCTGCTTACATGGAAAGCAACCATTCAACTGCCATTCGTTTATTGCAGTTGGCACTTGCCCATTTTTGCAGCGATATTCAGTGCGTCTTGCTTCAAGTCGTTTTTAGAATTTATGACATTCACTTGATGTAATGTAAGAGAAGCAGTCTCAGGAAAGAGTGATACCTAAGCTTGATATGGGAGTTCAGCTGATGGCCAGGTGATGTAAGTGCTAAGCTAAGCACGTCTGACTTGCAAGCGGAAGAGCCTTGTGCTTCGAACTCTCGGTCGGGTAACTTCTTTGCTTTCAGTCCTGTGGACGTCCCTCTTGGAATCTCTCCCTCTCTCTCTCTCTCTCTCTCTCTCTCTCTCTCTCTCTCTCTCTCTCTCTCTCTCTCTCTCTCTCTCTCTCTCTCTCTCTCTCTCTCTCTCTCCCTCTCCTACTTCTTGATTTCATGGGTAAAGGGTGCCTGCCTGACGCCTCCCGTCTCGGACTTGCCATCGGTTTCCTCTTGGTCCATCAGCCCTGGTAGAAGTGCTTATCTAGTCTCATATTATATAGTACATATCTTGCAACCGTTTAGGAGAAAACAGAACTCGACAAATTACTGCTTTTAACTTGTATTCTATTTTAACTTTATGTTTATAAATATACTTTTTACTTCGCTTGTATGTACCTTGGTTTAAGTCAAAAATTAATCGTTCCATTTATACTTAATTTCAGGTTCTCGTTGACATCGTTGGTAAAAAATGCAACGATCGCTGAACAAGATGACATCGACTCTTCTATTAACGATGGCCAGATAACTGAACTTGATGACTACTGGTACCGAAAAATCCAAAATTATGCAGTATGTAAGGTTTAATTGAGTCATTTACTTTGAAATCGCTTTTGTGTATTGCTTAACTTGGCAAGTGTGATAACATGCACATTTCTTTTTATTAAAACCTTGTGGTAGGAAAAGCTTTCGGCAACGCAAAATGCAGAGAGAAACCTCGTTTGTTTTATTTTCCTTGAAAAATTCAATTTGATGTGGACGGTTAATGCTGATGGAGATTCCTTTTGAGGACGCATAGTTTACTAACGACGCTACCATGATGAAAATTGATTTTTTTCCTGATCTTTTTATCAGTTCTAACATTCTTTTTAAGTAGTGTTCTAAACTTCAAATATATACTGTAAGATTCTTACGTTGCCAGATTACGCCACATTAACAGAATTAATTGATTTTTATTACTTTCCATGTGTTCATTGCATTTCCCTTTTCGTCATTGCACTTGATTGTGATTCGGATATCGCTTATTAGTCCCGGTTTTTATTTTCGGGATTTGTCTGAAAATATACAGTCCATGAATTCATTACATTTTGCTATTTCAGGAGTCATGGCAAGACATAATAGAAAAGCTCTCAAAGAATCTCTCAGATACGGATCTCGCTAAGGGCCTGAAGACGGCTTGGCGAATTCATGACAGTTTTAAGAGCTTATGCGTCTGTGTAAGCAGAAGCGTTGACGTCTACAGTAGAGCATAGTTATGGTTATGGTTAGAGCAGCAATCTGCATTTAATGTCACTTTGTTGAAAAAATTCAATTGCCATTTTCTTCTTCAAAATTTTGAACATTCGTTTCTGAATGCAGGGCAATGGATTCAAATTTGATCTTCACGTTGTGCGGACACAAACGTGGCTTGCCGCCTGCGCTGCGGTCGTGAGCTCTGGCAAACTCTGTCACAGTTATGTGATCGCTCAAACATTTTATATCTTTCACTCTGGTCTGGAAGACTTTCCGTTTCATCTTATTGCATGAATGTTGCTTAATTTATTTTTCACTTTGTTTCAGCCGCAAGAGAGTTTTCCGGACGTCGTGCTGTGGTTGAAAGAAAATGAAGTATATGTCGCCTATTGCCGTCTGGATCCAACGACGTTTCTGGCAGCAACTAATGCGGAAGAGATTGGTTACCGCTGCTGTGAAGTCATAACAGTCCCTTTGAAGCAAGTAAGAAACGGTCGGATCAGAGTAGTTTTCAGATTTGAACTGCTACCCAGTAGAGATGAGCATTTCGGCCCGTCGGCCCCGGCCGGGCCGGGCCGAGAAATTTTACAGCTGCGGGGCACTACCCAAACGGGCCGGATCAACTCTAGAAAATGTTGTAAAATCACAAAAATTAGCTACACATTTACTGATTCTGGTTATTTATAGGCCAAATTCAACATTTCATAGCATAATTTAGCCTCTCCATCTAGCATTGAAGCTTTTGAAATAATATTGTTAGTAAAATTTGGAATTTTTCTTTTGGCAGGCCGGGTCAGGCCGAATTTTGGAACGGGCCAGGCCGGGCCGGGCCGAAAAATTCTGCCAGCTTGCCCGTCCGGGCCGACCAAATTTTGTAACGGGCCGGCGGGTCGGGCCGAAAAAATCCGGCCCGTGCTTATCTCTACTACCCAGGGCTCTCTAACCAGTGTAAGATTGAAATTAGATGTTTGATGAAAAAGAGTTGACGAAAATAAAACTGATACAAATACAAAATAGTTATGAATGTTAGCCACCGCAATATGTGAATTCTAATGTCTAGAAGTGTAGCTGCTGCTGTATGTGTGTAGTATAGTTTGCCTGCGTGATAACTAATAAGGTAATGTCTTATATGAACTTTTCCTGCTAAACTCTAAAATTGACTATACAGTCTGCAAGGGTAAGGTTGTTTGTGGCCAGTTCTGCTGCGTAAACCTTACTACTTCTTAGGAAGCGATTCTTAAATCTTTTAAATAATAATAATAAATAATAAAACTAATAAATAATAAAGGAATAAAAATTCTAAAAGTAGTGTACTTTTATGAAAATGCAAATGACTTGAGAAATGAAATATATACTTAGATAATTTTGTTGATTGTTTCAGGTATTGCTTCCGAGTAGTCATATGAATAACCAGAAAGCAATTGAGTTTGGAGAAGTGAGAGCTTGCTTTTGGTTCGGACCCACAACACAAATTGGCTCTGGGCTAGACAGTTTTCTCTTCAACTTCCCGAAAGGGTTTGCTGAAGTGATGTCAGTTAGCGATATTGAAGAATCTTCGATTCCTACGCATTTAACATATACAGGTAAAGCTGAAACGAAGTAGAAAGGTTAAGCCATGCGCTAATTAGCGGTGGATACTTATTGTTAGATTACTTGATTTCTAAAAGCCTGGAAAAATCTGAAATGGTTTTTGCTGTAAATAAACCTAAGCCTTAAGGTGCCTTCATAGTCTCGAATGTCACGGTGTGATTTTTCCCCTTTGAATATTTTCCCCCCGGAAATACTACACCGGTGTGAATTTTCCCCCCGGAAAAACTACACCGGTGTGAGTTTTCCGGGGGGAAATTTTGCACCAATGCAAGAAATAATGCTTATTTCAGTTTCTAAGTTGAGTTTGGCTCATAATCGAAGCAACTAATTATGCTTTGAAGATGGAGTATGATTAGCGTAATCCACCAAAATTCATTCATTACTTGCATTTGATAAATCTTAATAAGGGAAAAATTCTTAAATAAATGATAACTTCTAATCATTTTAGGGTTCTAATATATTGTGTTTCCATTTCTAGTAAAAACAAATAACTTAAAACATTGGAGATTTTATGTCCCAGTTAGAGCTCAAATCTTTAAAGTAGGGCAAAGGTATAAAATCAGTTTATTTAAAATTTATTTTTACGTTTATTTTAGAAATTCTGTTTAATTACGTGGAGATAAAATTTTAAGTTTGAAAATGGAATTTTATTTAATTGAAAGTAATCTAAATTTTTCACGTTTACTTGAATTTTCTAAGCTTTGCTTGCAAATTTTCCCTAAGGAATGATTTCACTATTAAGGAACATCGTCCAAATTCATAACGTGGCTCGAAAACGGAGCTCCGTCATGCTACGTTAAAATGATCCAAGTTTTGAAACGTGGCTACGTTTTATAATAAGGAATTCTGTAAATACGCAAAACACCTTTTCGATTGAATAAAACAACAATTACAGTGACAAAAATAGTAATTTCTTTACATATGTAAAGTTGTCAAAATTTCAATCATGTTTGTTTTCAGTTTTTTATTTTCTAATTAGGGCCTTTTCAAAAAAAGGGTAGAGTAGATTTAAAATTAGCTCGCTCCCTTTCGAGAAAGAGTTAAAAGAGGGAAACTCAAGCTTGAGTGGAGTTAAAACTAGTTAGAAGTTAGAACAGGAAATTTAAACTCTACTCTACCCTTTAGTGAAAAGGCCCTTGGAAATAAAACATAAGATATCAGACACTTAATAAGATTAGAAGTTTAGCACTGACTTAATTGAACTTAAATTCGTTGTTAATAGCCTTTATCGGATGCATTGATGACTGCACATATATCTATGAAACTAAACTAAAATAAATTTCATTTGACCTTGTACTTTTTCTGCTTAAGGTTTGGTCTCGGAGATAAAAGGTCCCATGCTTTAATATATGCTTGTTTTTTACTTAGAAATAAAACCATAAATATTGGAAACTAAGAAACATTAGAGTTGACATTTATTAAAAAGTTTTCTGAATTAAGGTTTATAAAATGCGAGATAAAGCAGTTGAAAACAATCATTTTAATTATAATCTTGCAAAATTTCTAATTTTTCAAGAAATTTTATAGATTATATATTAATTTAATTTTGTACCTCAGTCAAACGATTATAACGATTATAATTATTTTGGCGGATTGCGCTAATCATATTCCATCTTCAAACTATAATTAGTTGTTTCCATTATGGGCCAAACTCAATGTATAAGCTGAAATCTGCATTATTTTTTGCATTGGTGTAATATTTCCCCCCGGAAAATTCACACCGGTGTAATTTTTCCGGGGGGAAAATCCACGCCGGTGCAGTTTTTCCGAAGGGGAAATTTTACACAGGGGAAAACTGAACCGTGACATCGAATGCAGATGCTTTTGCGCGTCGACACGCGTCGACGTGCGTCTACAAATGTCAATATTAATTTGCGCGCATCAACGTGGGTTGAGGGTGCGTCGATCGTCGACGCACGTCAACGAGCATCGACGCCTCCAAATGTAGCGTAGGCAGTGTACTGACTAATCAAGCTTTACGAGTGGGAAACTGCGCACAAGGAGAACGTCGAACCTGAAGGAGATGTAGTTCCAGTTGACCTCAGCGAACCTCGCCAAGTCTTCGTAAGTGTAACCTACCGAACGGAGTTAAATCGTCGATGGAGAGCGAAGACTCAGAAACTGAAGAAACTACCCCAAAAATTTGCTGAAAAGTACACACTTAAAAAGTCTATCTACCTAAACAAGTAAAGCTCAGAAAATCCACACTTACCGACTATACAATTCTAACACAAAAGCCTATCTAAAATGACGTCCCAAAATGGTCCAAAAAGATACCCCATTAACTATAAAACAATGATACGCTATAAACGATGATGATACGATATAAAGGGAAGAGAACAATGCAAGAGCAAGCAGTAAAGATAAACTTTTCAAGGAATTTTCAATACGAAATGGAATATTCAAATCAAGAAATTTTCACAAAACCAGAAATTAACAAAAGCACCAACTTTCAAATATTAGTCCCACAAAGACATACCCACCGAGTAAAACTAAGACGCGTGCCTAGGCCGCCACGGCCGAATGCAGGAAAGACATTAAGAATTGCAAAACAATTATGAAAAATTACAAGGAAAAATCTAGCAAGAAAGAGTTCAGAAAACTAGAGGAATTAATTTAAAATACAGAATAAGAGGGCTCTACAGGGTCACCCTGGAGTCTAGGTAATTTGGAAAGGCAAGAAATGATCACCACTTTTGCAAAGACAAAAATACACAGCTATAGAAGTTAGGTTTACTGAAAAAGGGGCATTAGAGAAAGACCGACTGGACACACGAAAAAACAAACAAGACTGAATAGCACTGCGCATAGGCAGACAAAACTGGTTTCGAAACATGCTGGTTGAATTTGATTGGAAACTTTTGAGACCCTTTGAAAGAGAGAGAAACGTCTAAGGACTCCCAGCAAAAATGAATACACACACAGCGCCACTAGTGACTAGGATGGCTGATAAAAATTACACATTATTTCGACAGAACCAAACTAACAATTTCAAACAGATTTTCAAGGCAATTTCAACTAAATTTCGCACATTACATTTCACATATAAAAATACATTTCTATCTTAATTTCAATTCAAAACCAATTCACTTTGCATAACTATCAACATTTAGAGGACTGACGTAACGTCGCCATATTACAGCAGTGAAGGGCGACTTCGACGTGCGTCTACGCGCGTCTACTCACGACTGGGGCTAATAAATCACCATTAGTCATCTACATCTACTGAAAAACAAATAGGCAAAATAGTTAATCTTAGGAATAAACGGAATTAACAAATTTGAATCATTTAACACCTTTAGTTCAATTTCTCGTGCCTCTGGGGACTGAACAATCAACTAATGTGTGAGAATACCTATAGTTTTTCTGAAGCACGACGACAATAATTGGAACTGTTTTCCTTGTTTTGATAACGTCGAAACACTGCTGTTTGCGTTTTTGTGACTTTATGTGTCATTCTATTTGGCTGCATGCTTGTCTCTTTAGTCCATGGTTTGTATGAAGGGCGACTTCACATTGTCCGTGCTAGAAACATCATTGCCGCTGATGAAAATGGCTTCAGCGATCCGTTTGTGAAAGCAAACTTTCAGGGACATCCTGCCGAAACTAGGGTAACAAACTTTATAATTATTTTATAATTATTTTTAAACACTTTACAGTACCTACAAGTCGTACGAATGCATTATTCTGCCTTCCTCCTTTTCTTTGTCAATTTCGAAAAGAATAGCTGTTCCAGGTATTGCAAGAAACTCTAAATCCTCATTGGAATGAAACATTGCTGTTTCCAATGGTTGCGATCTGGGGTTTGCCAGATGACATTAAAAAATTTCCTCCAACGATAAGGTTGCAAATAATGGATAAGGATGACTGGGTACGAGTTCAAATTGATACTATTAACTAATGTCTGTTTTCTTCAAATTGCCTGTATACTTTTCGTGTTACTGTTGATTACAGAACTTTTAATTCTTTATTTTTTGACCTTGACTCCAGTGTAACCAGTTGCTTCCTTATCTTCATTTGTCTTGTCCTTCTTTCTTTCTCTTGACTAAAGAGCCTAAGTATAGAACAGTGACAACTTGATAACTAACAGTGACGAAACAATTAGTGACTTTGGTACCAGGAAAAAACAAAAAGCTTAATTTCAGGTTATTCGATTGAACAACAAACAGTTTGAACGGAAGGTATTAGGACAGCAAATGTGAGAAATTTTTCAAAACAGTACCTATCAGGACCTACAATTATCTACACCTGGATCATTCTATTTCAATTACAGAATACTTTTGACAACATCGGTTCTGCAGTGGTGAATTCTTGCGTTACCCTGTCCGAAAATAGTTACCAAACCCCGAAGTTTATGTGGTATCCTATTTATCACCATGGTATTCAGTCTGGTCAGATATTGTGCGCGTTTGAGCTTATTCATGTTAGTATGCATTTTATTTTATCTGGAGTAGAAAGGTGTGACCTTTTCTGTCATTATTAATTGTCGCTACAATGCTAAGTCGCAACTTTCTGATGACAATGTATAAACAACAATTACGTTTTGCTTTTAACTTTTAATTAACTAAAACACATTCGTAATTTTGTCTTAAGGTGGTGATTCCTTTTCGGCACATATTGTTATTTGGCGGCGTAAATTAAGATGAAATTTGATGAAACTTTCCGAAATAAGCTTTTTTAGCGTTCTAACACCCTCCGTGCAATCCCGATTCAAACATTCGAGATTTCCGGTCAGAGTGGTTTTTCCCAATTTCTGAACGCTTGGCACCTGCTATACAGTTATAACTATATCCATTCGAAAGATCTCATTGAGCTTCATATTTTTGCTTTTTAAAGCAAGTTTCTAGCTTTTCTCTACCGTGAGATATAGCCGATTTCCTCATTTTGACGTCGAAAACTTGTCATTTTTGCAGAAATCAAATAATCCAACACTTCTTGAACTATGCAAGCCGTAAAATCAAACTAAGGGCGTCGATCTGAATGTCGGACAAATTATCCGACGCATGATCGTCTTTCAACTGCTATCTTGTAGGTTGCTATCATAAAAAATGTAGTTTTTGCAAAAACACGACTAATTGTGGAGCATTCACCATGCAAGCTGCTACTGAACAAACGTGTTCTGCACAAATATATACCCAGGGTCGATTTTTTAGTTGCCCCGATTGCTGCTTTCTAGCTATAGTAATAGCTTGACAAATTTGGAAAAAGTAGGCAAAATGCAGGTTACGCACACATTTCAGCTTATTTCTCTATAACGAAGAGCGATTTCACAATAAATGAAAAATCGTCCCCAGCTATTTGATGGAGGTATCGAATGATATAACCGATGTCTCGCGAAAAAATTTACTTGAGTTTGCAAAAATTCTGGAAAATTATACTTCTTCTAAAATGTGTTAAAAATAGTTTAGAAAAGCAACATTAGTTTCGTGGCATGCATTAAAAAGAGAAAATGCCAAGCTGCATTTTGATATAAAAATGGCTTCTTGACTCCAATTAATGAATGAGTAATAATGGCGTAAACTTTATGTGACCAAAGGGAATCACCACCTTTAAGTACATACGCTCCTTTATTAATGAGGTATTTTCTGCTATTTCAAATTTCAATAAATTTCAAATAAATTATTTATTCTATCTCAACTGATGCTAAGCTTTTCATAGCAGTAATTATAGCTTAATGAGGAGGCCAATCTTCCGGACGATGTACCGGTCATGCACTGCCTCACAGATGGCACAAACCCCAGCATTCCAGATGAACTGTTGCCTAAGAAAGTCAAATGCAGATTAGAGGTCTGTATTGTAACTGGGTATTCCATCCATCACAGAAAGAGTTCTCACTTTAGCAAGATCTGATCGCAATTGTTATAGCTTGCAATAAGTTGTTATTCATTATTCATTAAAGTTAATACCTTCACCTGAGTGGTTTGGCTGACAGGTAGTGCCAATTCTACATAACTTTAATCAGTGGCGAATAACAACTTATTGCAAACTCTGACAATTGTGATCAGATAGTTCTAAAATGATAACTCCTACAGTGATGGATGAAATACCAAGTTGAGATGAAATACAAAACAACAGTAGGGAGAATACTGTACATTAATGTATTAATGTATTCGTTTTTTGAAAAATAAATTCGTACAAGGGAAATACCGTACGAAAATTCATGAAAACTGCTAAGCTGACGTTTATTGTTTTTGTCCTACTACAGGTTTATATGGTGGGAATCCGTGACGTTAATAGTCGCCGTAGCTGCCACCTTGATATCGATATTGGTGGAAAATGCTTTCGTTCTGAAAAAGTTCAAAGCCATGGAAGCTGTGTCAACTTTCAACAAAGAACAGCGATTATTGACATTGTAAGATTAAATTTACCCTTTTACATAAAATATTATCCATTTTACATGTTATGTATGCAATTTACATATGCCCATTTTAGCTACAAACATTTTACATGTTAAGTATGAGATTAAGCTTACTCTATCGCGCATGATTAATACGGATATAGCTACCCTTTCGGAACTTGTGCCTAAACTGAACGTGTTTAGCGTATGATTAGACTTATTTTATTCAATACATTTTTATACTACTTTGAACCAGTCGGTTTCATTTTTTAATACTCTAGGATCTACCGGAGCACCCAATCTTTAAACCGCCGGTCACTATAAATCTGGTGGAAAGCGGACGGTACGGACGTTCAACAATTCTAGGAACGTGCACAGTCACTAACCTCTGTATTGCTAAAAAGATTATAGAAGGTAAAATATGTTTATGTAAATAAGTGTTCGCGCTTAACATAAGCATGAGTATCAAGTAAACTTCGACTTTTTATAGGCTTCAGAAGACATATTTTATTTAAAAAATTGGTTAGAGAAATATCGTTCGATGTGATTCCATGCCAAACCATTTCAAATAATTCAAATTGTTACGTCGCCAGTTTAGTTGTAAAACGAACAAATATATACCAGCAAAACTATGGGTTAAATGGGCCATAGGTGCAGCTTGATTATACAATCTAGCCATTTTAGTTCTATTTGACCAACCTAAGTGGCCAGAAACTAGAAGTGCATCCAATCAGCTTGTCCATTTGATGCTGTCAGTCCAAACCTTACGTTCAGAGAAAATCAGAGAAAAAACTGCGTGCTTTGGCTTGCGCACCAGAGCAGTAGTTGGTTGAGAACGCGTGTTCCTACTCTAGCTAAATCGTATTTTAACATTTTAAGATAGCAAGGATGATATGGTCAGTGATATAACGGCAGAACCAATAGCACCCGAACTCGACAATGTTAAGGTATGATTATTTCGTACCTTCTGGTTGGAATACCAGAACTTGCAAGAATACTCTTACAGTTTGCTTTGCAGCATTTGAAGAGTATATATCAATAATCATTATCGATATCGCGTAATATCTGACCAGACTGAATACCATGGTGATAAATAGGATACCACTTAAACTTCGGCGTTTGGTAACTATCTTCGGACAGGGTAACACAGGAATTCACCACAGCAGAACCGATGTTGTCAAAACTATTCTGCAATAAAAATAGAATTATCCTGGTGTTGATAATTGTAGGTCCTGATAGTTACTCAATTGAAAAATTTCTCACATTTTCTGTTCTAATATCTTCCGTTCAAACTGTTTGTCGTTCTACCGAATAATCTGCGATTAAGCTTTTTGTTCTTGCCTGGTACCAAAGTTGATGATGTTTCGTCACTGTTCTATTCCTAAGCTCTTTAGTCAAGAGAAAGAAAGAAGGACAAGACTAATGAAGATAAGGAAGCAACTGGTTACAGTGGAGTCAAGGTCAAAAATAAAGAATTAAAAGTTTTGTAATCAACAGTAACACGAAAAGCATACAGACAATTTGAAGAAAACAGACATTAATTAATAGTATCAATTTTAACTCGTACCCAGTCATCCTTATCCATTATTTGCTTCCTAGTTGGAGAAGCTTTTCAATATCATCGTTCAAACTTGTGATCGCAACCATTGGAAACAGCAATGTTTTGTTCAATGATTCAAAGTTTCTTGTATGCCTGGAACAGCAATTCTTTCGCAATTGACAAAGAAAAGAAGGAAGGCAGAATAATGCATTCGTACGACTTGTAGAGTACTGTAAAGTGTTTAAAAATAATTATAAAATAATTATAAAGTTTATTTACCGGAATTTCGGCAGGATGTCCCTGAAAGTTTGCTTTCACAAACGGATCGCTGAAGCCATTTTCATCAGCGGCAATGATGTTTCTAGCACGGACAATGTGAAGTCGCCCTTCATACAAACCATGTACTAAAGACAAGCATGCAGCAAAATAGACTGACACATAAAGTCACAAAAACGCAAACAGCAGTGTTTCGACGTTATCGAAACAAGGAAAACAGTTCTAATTAAATTGTCGTCGTGATTCAGAAAAACTAAAGGCATTCTCACACATTAGCTGATTGTTCAGTTCCCACAGACACGAGAAATTGAACTAAAGGTGTTAAATGATTCAAGTTTGTTAATTCCGTTTATTCCTAAGATTACATTTTTTACCCATTTGTTTTTCAGTAGATGTAGATGACTAATGGTGATTTATTAGCCCCAGTCGTGAGTAGACGCGCGTAGACGCACGTCGAAGTCGCCCTTCACTGCTGTAATATGGCGACGTTACGTCAGTCCTCTAAATGTTGATAGTTATGCAAAGTGAATTGGTTTTGAATTGAAATTAAGATAGAAATGTATTTTTATATGTGAAATGTAATGTGCGAAATTTAGTTGAAATTGCCTTGAAAATCTGTTTGAAATTGTTAGTTTGGTTCTGTCGAAATAATGTGTAATTTTTATCAGCCATCCTAGTCACTAGTGGCGCTGTGTGTGTATTCATTTTTGCTGGGAGTCCTTAGACGTTTCTCTCTCTTTCAAAGGGTCTCAAAAGTTTCCAATCAAATTCAACCAGCATGTTTCGAAACCAGTTTTGTCTGCCTATGCGCAGTGCTATTCAGTCTTGTTTGTTTTTTCGTGTGTCCAGTCGGTCTTTCTCTAATGCCCCTTTTTCAGTAAACCTAACTTCTATAGCTGTGTATTTTTGTCTTTGCAAAAGTGGTGATCATTTCTTGCCTTTCCAAATTACCTAGACTCCAGGGTGACCCTGTAGAGCCCTCTTATTCTGTATTTTAAATTAATTCCTCTAGTTTTCTGAACTCTTTCTTGCTAGATTTTTCCTTGTAATTTTTCATAATTGTTTTGCAATTCTTAATGTCTTTCCTGCATTCGGCCGTGGCGGCCTAGGCACGCGTCTTAGTTTTACTCGGTGGGTATGTCTTTGTGGGACTAATATTTGAAAGTTGGTGCTTTTGTTAATTTCTGGTTTTGTGAAAATTTCTTGATTTGAATATTCCATTTCGTATTGAAAATTCCTTGAAAAGTTTATCTTTACTGCTTGCTCTTGCATTGTTCTCTTCCCTTTATATCGTATCATCATCGTTTATAGCGTATCATTGTTTTATAGTTAATGGGGTATCTTTTTGGACCATTTTGGGACGTCATTTTAGATAGGCTTTTGTGTTAGAATTGTATAGTCGGTAAGTGTGGATTTTCTGAGCTTTACTTGTTTAGGTAGATAGACTTTTTAAGTGTGTACTTTTCAGCAAATTTTTGGGGTAGTTTCTTCAGTTTCTGAGTCTTCGCTCTCCATCGACGATTTAACTCCGTTTGGTGAGTTACACTTACGAAGACTTGGCGAGGTTCGATGAGGTCAACTGGAACTACATCTCCTTCGGGTTCGACGTTCTCCTTGTGCGCAGTTTCCCACTCGTAAAGCTTGATTAGTCAGTACACTGCCTACGCTACATTTGGAGGCGTCGATGCTCGTTGACGTGCGTCGACGATCGACGCACCTCAACCCACGTTGATGCGCGCAAATTAATATTGACATTTGTAGACGCACGTCGACGCGTGTCGACGCGCGTACATCTGCATTCGATGTCACGGTTCAGTTTTCCCCTGTGTAAAATTTCCCCTTCGGAAAAACTGCACCGGCGTGGATTTTCCCCCCGGAAAAATTACACCGGTGTGAATTTTCCGGGGGGAAATATTACACCAATGCAAAAAATAATGCAGATTTCAGCTTATAAATTGAGTTTGGCCCATAATCGAAACAACTAATTATACTTTGAAGATGGAATATGATTAGCGCAATCCGCCAAAATAATTATAATCGTTATAATAGTTTGTCTGAGGTACAAAATTAAATTGAAATATATAATCTATAAAATTTCTTGAAAAATTAGAAATTTTGCAAGATTATAATTAAAATGATTGTTTTCTTCAACTGCTTTATCTCGCATTTTATAAACCTTAATTCAGAAAACTTTTTAATAAATGTCAACTCTAATGTTTCTTAGGTTTCCAATATTTATGGTTTTATTTCTAAGTAAAAAACAAGCATATATTAAAGCATGGGACCTTTTATCTCCGAGACCAAACCTTAAGCAGAAAAAGTACAAGGTCAAATGAAATTTATTTTAGTTTATTTCATAGATATATGTGCAGTCATCAATGCATTCGATAAAGGCTAATAAAGAATTTAAGTTCAATTAAGTCAGTGCTAAACTTCTAATCTTATTAGGTTTCTGATATCTTATGTTTTATTTCCAAGGGCCTTTTCACTAAAGGGTAGAGTAGAGTTTAAATTCCCTGTTCTAACTTCTAACTAGTTTTAACTCCACTCAAGCTTGAGTTTCCCTTTTTTAACCCTTTCTCGAAAGGGATCGAGCTAATTTTAAATGTACTCTAACCTTTTTTGAAAAGGTCCTAAGTAGAAAATAAAAAACTGAAAACATACATGATTGAAATTTTGACAACTTTACATATGTAAAGAAATTACTATTTTTGTCACTGTAATTGTTGTTTTATTCAGTAAAAAGGTGTTTTGCGTCCTTACAGCAGTCCTTATTATAAAACGTAGCCACGTTTCAAAACTTGGATCATTTTAACGTAGCATGACGGAGCTCCGTTTTCGAGCCACGTTATGAATTTGGACGATGTTCCTTAATAGTGAAATCATTCCTTAGGGAAAATTTGCAAGGAAAGCTTAGAAAATTCAATTAAACGTAAAAAATTTAGATTACTTTCAATTAAATAAAATTCCATTTTCAAACTAAAAATTTTATCTCTAAGTAATTCAACAGAATTTCTAAAATAAACGTAAAAATAAATTTTAATTAAACTGATTTTATACCTTTGCCCTACTTTAAAGATTTGAGCTCTGACTCGGACATAAATTCTCCAATGTTTTAAGTTATTTGTTTTTACTAGAAATGGAAACACAATATATTAGAACCCTAAAAATGATTAGAAGTTACCATTTATTTAAAAATTTTTCCCTGATATATTAAGATTTATCAAATGCAAGTAATGAATGAATTTTGGCGGATTACGCTAATCATATTCCATCTTCAAAGCATAATTAGTTGCTTCGATTATGAGCCAAACTCAACTTAGAAACTGAAATAAGCATTATTTCTTGCATTGGTGCAAAATTTCTCCCCGGAAAACTCACACCGTTGTAATTTTTCCGGGGGGAAAATTCACACCGGTGTAGTTTTTCCGGGGGGAAAATATTCAAAGGGGAAAAATCACACCGTGACATTCGAGACTATGAAGGCACCTTAAGGCTTAGGTTTATTTACAGCAAAAACCATTTCAGATTTTTCCAGGCTTTTAGAAATCAACTAATCTGAAAATAAGTATCCATCGCTAATTAGCGCATAATTTAACCTGTCTACTTCGTTTCAGATTTACTTGTATATGTTAAATGCGTAGGAATCGAAGATTCTTCAATATCGCTAACTGACATCACTTCAGCAAACCCTTTCGGGAAGTTGAAGAGAAAACTGTCTAGCCCAGAGCCAATTTGTGTTGTGGGTCCGAACCAAAAGCAAGCTCTCACTTCTCCAAACTCAATTGCTTTCTGGTTATTCATATGACTACTCGGAAGCAATACCTGAAACAATCAACAAAATTATCTAAGTATATATTTCATTTCTCAAGTCATTTGCATTTTCATAAAAGTACACTACTTTTAGAATTTTTATTCCTTTATTATTTATTAGTTTTATTATTTATTATTATTATTTAAAAGATTTAAGAATCGCTTCCTAAGAAGTAGTAAGGTTTACGCAGCAGAACTGGCCACAAACAACCTTACCCTTGCAGACTGTATAGTCAATTTTAGAGTTTAGCAGGAAAAGTTCATATAAGACATTACCTTATTAGTTATCACGCAGGCAAACTATACTACACACATACAGCAGCAGCTACACTTCTAGACATTAGAATTCACATATTGCGGTGGCTAACATTCATAACTATTTTGTATTTGTATCAGTTTTATTTTCGTCAACTCTTTTTTCATCAAACATCTAATTTCAATCTTACACATGGTTAGAGAGCCCTGGGTAGTAGAGATAAGCACGGGCCGGATTTTTTCGGCCCGACCCGCCGGCCCGTTACAAAATTTGGTCGGCCCGGACGGGCAAGCTGGCAGAATTTTTCGGCCCGGCCCGGCCTGGCCCGTTCCAAAATTCGGCCTGACCCGGCCTGCCAAAAGAAAAATTCCAAATTTTACTAACAATATTATTTCAAAAGCTTCAATGCAAGATGGAGAGGCTAAATTATGCTATGAAATGTTGAATCTGGCTTATAAATAACCTGAATCAATAAATGTATAGCTAATTTTAGTGATTTTACAACATTTTCTAGAGTTGATCCGGCCCGTTTGGGCCCGCTCCGGCCCGCAGCTAAAAAATTTCTCGGCCCGGCCCGGCCCGGGCCGACGGGCCGAAATGCTCATCTCTACTGGGTAGCAGTTCAAATCTGAAAACTACTCTGATCCGACCGTTTCTTACTTGCTTCAAAGGGACTGTTATGACTTCACAGCAGCGGTAACCAATCTCTTCCGCATTAGTTGCTGCCAGAAACGTCGTTGGATCCAGACGGCAATAGGCGACATATACTTCATTTTCTTTCAACCACAGCACGACGTCCGGAAAACTCTCTTGCGGCTGAAACAAAGTGAAAAATAAATTAAGCAACATTCATGCAATAAGATGAAACGGAAAGTCTTCCAGACCAGAGTGAAAGATATAAAATGTTTGAGCGATCACATAACTGTGACAGAGTTTGCCAGAGCTCACGACCGCAGCGCAGGCGGCAAGCCACGTTTGTGTCCGCACAACGTGAAAGATCAAATTTGAATCCATTGCCCTGCATTCAGAAACGAATGTTCAAAATTTTGAAGAAGAAAATGGCAATTGAATTTTTTCAACAAAGTGACATTAAATGCAGATTGCTGCTCTAACCATAACCATAACTATGCTCTACTGTAGACGTCAACGCTTCTGCTTACACAGACGCATAAGCTCTTAAAACTGTCATGAATTCGCCAAGCCGTCTTCAGGCCCTTAGCGAGATCCGTATCTGAGAGATTCTTTGAGAGCTTTTCTATTATGTCTTGCCATGACTCCTGAAATAGCAAAATGTAATGAATTCATGGACTGTATATTTTCAGACAAATCCCGAAAATAAAAACCGGGACTAATAAGCGATATCCGAATCACAATCAAGTGCAATGACGAAAAGGGAAATGCAATGAACACATGGAAAGTAATAAAAATCAATTAATTCTGTTAATGTGGCGTAATCTGGCAACGTAAGAATCTTACAGTATATATTTGAAGTTTAGAACACTACTTAAAAGAATGTTAGAACTGATAAAAAGATCAGGAAAAAAATCAATTTTCATCATGGTAGCGTCGTTAGTAAACTATGCGTCCTCAAAAGGAATCTCCATCAGCATTAACCGTCCACATCAAATTGAATTTTTCAAGGAAAATAAAACAAACGAGGTTTCTCTCTGCATTTTGCGTTGCCGAAAGCTTTTCCTACCACAAGGTTTTAATAAAAAGAAATGTGCATGTTATCACACTTGCCAAGTTAAGCAATACACAAAAGCGATTTCAAAGTAAATGACTCAATTAAACCTTACATACTGCATAATTTTGGATTTTTCGGTACCAGTAGTCATCAAGTTCAGTTATCTGGCCATCGTTAATAGAAGAGTCGATGTCATCTTGTTCAGCGATCGTTGCATTTTTACCAACGATGTCAACGAGAACCTGAAATTAAGTATAAATGGAACGATTAATTTTTGACTTAAACCAAGGTACATACAAGCGAAGTAAAAAGTATATTTATAAACATAAAGTTAAAAAAAAAAAAAAAAAATAGAATACAAGTTAAAAGCAGTAATTTGTCGAGTTCTGTTTTCTCCTAAACGGTTGCAAGATATGTACTATATAATATGAGACTAGATAAGCACTTCTACCAGGGCTGATGGACCAGAGGAAACCGATGGCAAGTCCGAGACGGGAGGCGTCAGGCAGGCACCCTTTACCCATGAAATCAAGAAGTAGGAGAGGAGAGAGAGAGAGAGAGAGAGAGAGAGAGAGAGAGAGAGAGAGAGAGAGAGAGAGAGAGAGAGAGAGAGAGAGAGAGAGAGAGAGAGAGAGAGAGAGAGAGAGATTCCAAGAGGGACGTCCACAGGACTGAAAGCAAAGAAGTTACCCGACCGAGAGTTCGAAGCACAAGGCTCTTCCACTTGCAAGTCAGACGTGCTCAGCTTAGCACTTACATCACCTGGCCATCAGCTGAACTCCCATATCAAGCTTAGGTATCACTCTTTCCTGAGACTGCTTCTCTTACATTACATCAAGTGAATGTCATAAATTCTAAAAACGACTTGAAGCAAGACGCACTGAATATCGCTGCAAAAATGGGCAAGTGCCAACTGCAATAAACGAATGGCAGTTGAATGGTTGCTTTCCATGTAAGCAGCGTCCGCTAGCTCAATCTTCTTTTCTAGGAAAAATATAATTTACTGATAATCAAAGGAAAGTTATTATATTATTAGGTTAATTTAATTTATTACGTGAATCCAGATCATGACAATTCTACCGCACTTTTAATTTACAACCAAATACAAAATTTAAATGATTACCAGCTCTCTAGACACATTCTGAAGAACATTAATTGAATAGGCACGTTGATAGTTGTCGTGGACATTTGTGTACAATGAAAGACAAGGCTTTCTTTCTCAAATCCAGTAAACAGTTCTGTTTATTTCTAGAATCATAAATTTGAGTTATTCAGCTATATGTCCTTCAGTAGATTTAAGATGTTGTGAACAGTCCAGTTGAACTGAACTTTGGTGGCCATAAGCTATATCTTGACCTGACCTAGCTAGCATAAAGCCCATGAGTTCAGGATGTACAACAAATTTTTAATTTTCCAGGAACTCATTTTTCCATTTCGATCATGCAAATTTTATCTGCAAATAAAAGCTTGCAAACCTCAAAATTTTTGTTACTTCCAGGCATCGTAACATAAGATATGTATGATCATATGTGTAGAATTCCACATAGTTGATAGGATCACAAAGATCTAATCAGTCAGCTCAAGTCAACTTTAGGAGCTTTATATTTATTAGTGCATTTAAAAAATATACAAATATATAACACGCAACACCAATTATATAAATTCTATACCTTGAAGTTGTTCTGAGAGGAAGTGCAATTGGACGCAGTATCATCGCTTTGAAATCCCGTCCACAATTAAATTAAAGTTGATGTTGATGATTTTATGGACAGACTTTGTGAAGAAATACTACGATTTTTCCTCAGACCATTTGATTTTTCTTTATCATCAGCTGTTCCATCGGTTCCTTAAAATACCGCTACATTTTTGACTGTATGTGCAATTTGCATATTATAGCTTGATTACGCTCATTGCGTATTTTCTCTATGTTGCGTGAACAAGAATGTACTCTTGCTGAACAACTGCTCTTATTCTAATGCTTACAAAAGAGGCTACAGATCTTTTTTCGCTGAACTTTTCCTCAAGCTAAACTCAGAATGTGATTTTAAACTAAACAGTTTTATGAGATTTGTCTGAAGCCCTATGTACATATTTCTATTCGAAAGTACTCTGGTTTGTCAATTGCTATTCTATATAACCCATTACATATATACTTCAAAAGTAAACGATCAAAATCAGGTATAAATTTAGCCTTTTCAGACTTCATGAAAAACAGAAGTATTCAACCAGAAAGTAGTTAGTTTTATGGAAGAATACCTACTAGCTTTAAAGGCGCGGTTTCAATGACCAGATTCAAAATTTTTACTTTTAATATACAGTTTTAGACTATAAAGCAATAGAAGTGGCAACGGGCATTCGTTTCCCCAGACACAGTTTCCTAATTATTGCACTGATCGTATGATCAAGATATTCTCTATGATGGCTGAGCTGCATACCCATTGCCAATTGTAGGTGCAGTTTTCTATCCTTCATTTCTGCTGGTAGCATGTAGACATCGTAGATACAAGCGAAGAGCAAGAAACATTTGCTGGAAGTGAATCAGCCTAAGGTAAAGGCTAATTTTAGGGAATCACAAAAGAAATACAAAAACAGAATAGAACGTAAAGTCCATAGTGTTTAAAAGCCTTAACTTATTATACAAGTATAACATTTTATTCAAATTATTTTATTATTATTTTACATAATTTTATTATTTTATTATCATTCACCGATTTAATTATTATTATTTTACTCAGTTATTTTATTATTATTCACACATATTATTTTATTAAAATTATTCACGTATATAGCATTTTATTTAGCTAAATCAACAAAAACTTACGAGTTTACACTCTCCATTTCAATTGATTCACTGCCATAGACTTGATCTTTTTTTCTTGAGCGGCTTTTCTGAATCGTTTCAGCAGTTTATTCTTTGATTTCGGCCTAACGTCTGGTGAGGAAACCGTCAACTGGAAGTACAAACGCCCCCGAAAAGAGCATCCTTCTCCAATGGAAAAATTAGTTGGATCAAGATTGGGCTCTTCTTGGTCTCTGATGGATCCATAGAAATTGAGAAACGCTGGACCAAAGGTTGGCATAAAACCTAAAATTCAGTATTCATACTGAAGGGGGAAATCAGGCTGTAGTTGTAAATTTAGCTGAGTCCAGTTATGCGAGGGGGCAATGCGATAGACTACTCAAATACTGCATCATGATTACTGTATCTGCAGCTGTTTCTGTTGTATGCCTGAATCGTCGCCAGCGATTGGACGATAGTTAGTTTTGTGGAAACAGGCCAATATTTCATATGTTTCCGTAAACGGAAACTTGATTAATTTCCCGTCAATTGATTGATTTCCGTCAATTGATTGATTTCCGTCAATGAGGCATGCGGGGCGGATCAGCAATAAATCATTAATCATCATCAATAAAATATCAATTAACAACTAGCTACGAGAATGGTTTCCCGCAGCTTTTTATATAGCGATAGTTCTCAAAAAAAAGTATTTGAATTTGAATTTGAATTTTTCGTATTCTCTCATCTCGAAGCTTTCATTTCAGTACTATAATATTACCGCTACTGTCATATTTGAGTGCAAGTGCAAAGAAATTTTAAAGAAAGAAAGAAAGAAAAGAAAAGAAAAAAAAAAGAAAGAAAGAAAGAAAGAAAGAAAGAAAGAAAGAAAGAAAGAGAAAGAAAGTCCAATAATTTGAATTTACCTGGCCTGGCCCTCAATGTTGTGATATTTGATCTGTGCCTTTTGCTTAACACTGACTTTGATGTAAACTTGGCTTCTTCTACTACTACGCACGCTTATGTGCACGGACAGACCCTGTGTATTAAGCCGAAGGTTTCCAAAACAAATGTCAATCAAATGCTTGGACTGACCTTTGTACTAAGAAACTTCGATTCTTGCCCCTCTTTTCTTCCTTTCTTTCTTAGAAAGAAAGAAAGAAAGAAAGAAAGAAAGAAAGAAAGAAAGAAAAGAAAAAAAAAGAAAGAAAGAAAAAGAAAGAAAGAATCTTTCTTTCCACTGAAATATGACAATAGCTGTAGCCATGTTTTCTGAGAAGTTTAATTTTGTGATCATTTTCATCGGTTTTGATAAGTTTTGACTCCTTTAAGATTCCGACATTTTCGCGCTTTGGCATTATCTTGTTATCCGATTATCCGATTAAAATCCATTGTTTTATCTATGCAATGAGAGCTTTCAAATGATAGGTACCCAATATTGGACGGTTTCCGATATTTTCAATTTTTACCATATGCAACATCACCGTATAGAGTACAAACAGACAATCAGTCAACACATAACTCGATCACAAGTCCACGATCAAAATGTGAGCCAAATCAGTCAACTGTATCAAAAGTAATAGGGGGCAGAGGTGATAACGAGATGAATAATAATAAAAATAATATGAAAAGGACATACCCAGCTGAAAGGTTTGCCTTATTGTGAAAAAAGCGGCAACCCAATAAGTTGATATGTAATAAATTAGAAACTCAGCAAACATCAACAGTCGAGACAGATTATCGTACCGTTTATGCTGTCATCTGATATTGAGTCAATGTTCAAATATCTTGTTGCGATGACTGAACCTGAAGAGTCGCGAAGCTGGATCTTAAAATTTTTCACCAGCGGTGGAAACCAATGTTGGAATGTGATTTGCTCGCGTCTGATACAGGCTCAGTTGTAGACGATTTGGATGAAGTTTCATTTTAAATTTAACAAATTTTAGGTAAAATGGAAACTTAATGCCTTTCAGAGTAGTGTGGAATTGTCACTTCACCTAAGCTTGTCTTTGCCACTCCCGTTTTTCAAGAACAGGATCGAGTAAAATTTTTACAGCCGCGCTGTTATTTTAGGGGGAAAAATTTTCTTTGAATTTTCTTTCCCTTTTCTTTTTCCTTTTCGGGTGAAAGAAGAAATCTAGACTCCATTTTTCTTTTTCTTTATTTAAAGAAGAAAGAGTCAGGTTTCAGCTGTCAGTCAATCTTGCGTAAGCGGCCCAACCTTTGACCTCTCGAGAAAGGACTCCTACCTGCTTTAATATATGTGGTATATGTTATAAAATGACATGTTACAAGGGTAGCAGGCTATCAATCTCACTTTTGAGTCTTACTTTTCAGTAAAGCAGAAAGGGACTGCCAAAGTAAAGAGAAGCCGCTTTTTTGTCTTTTTTTAAATTAAAGAAAATTGAAGCCAAATTTCTTTTTCTTTTTCTTTATTTAAAGAATTCTTCTCATTTTCTTCTTTTTCTTTCCCCTAAAATTCCGACGCCGCTGTAAGTTTAACTCGTTGAATTCAACTTCCAACTTCCTGCTGAAATAGCCCTAAAAAGGATACGAAACCAACAGGACCTAAATCTGATATTGAGATTTGTTGGTATGGCCGATTTTTTGGATTAACAGGAAATAAATTTCTCACAACCAGAATAAAGTGTCTTTCAAAACTATTTATAAAGCAATAAAATAAAGTAACTAAGGCAACCTTCATCCCAGCAAAGTAGATCCGAACAGATGGGGAAACAGTAACAGCATTGCTTGATAGCTTCTTCTTCAGCTTTGCGGCAATCCCGCCAAGAACTTCCGGTATTCCTTCGGCCAGGTATATATTGAATACGTACTGTGCGGGACTTTGCTCTATTTCCAAAGTGTTTGGCAGGAGCAAATTTCTAAAATTCATACAGTTGGAAGACACTACCAGAGTTCATTTTTATCTTTTAACTTATTTATTGCAATTAGTAGCAAAAGGACTTTACTGTAAGGAATTAAAGGAAGCAGTTTAATGAAGTAAAAACATTCATGCTACATTCATATCTGATACAACTAACTCGTCAATCATATCTTCTTCAGGACTCATTGAAGCACTGATCTGAAATAAGTTTATTAATTGTTGAAACTTGCGCCAAGGAATAATTTATTACTTTAAATATTAAATCATCAATTTAAATACATTTAATCTACATGAACGTGAACGGTTAATGGAATTGTGGTGTTTCAGTTGTTTACACAGGATGAGCAAGACATGGTTTTCGAAGAAAAGCACTAAAGTGCGGCCAGAATCTACCTTTATGGGCTCATTTGACGCATAGGCAAAAAGATCACATTTGAGATATCCACGAGGACCTGCAAAGGGATCGGCTGGGTCTATTAGAAGTGCCCATTTGTGGTAAAATCCGTGATCTGAAAACAATTAAGTAATTTTTCAAAAAGTTCATTTCAAAATTCAGCATAATTAATTAATTAATACATTAATTACTACATTAATTCTGTTTCGTGCTTATTAGTACTGGCACTGACGTTTTTTATTACAAAGCTTCAGCTAAAACAGGAACTTCATGTGTCTGTCTACCAGGGTCACTTTGGACGTAAGCCAAGCGTAGCTGTAGTTTGTTTCGGAATAAACCAGCGCGCGCCGACGCTATATACTGTGTGTGAGCAATTGTGGGTGGGTGAAAATAGTGTGTCTGAAGTCTTACATACAGTCTTACATACACTGAAGCTAGTCGTAGACAACACTAAAGGTATACCTCGTCTGCGACATGGCCCAATTTTACCTTGTTCACTGTGGACAGTGCCAGCGTCAATCTTAAAGCTTCCAATGGGTTTGTCAGAAAATATTCCTTTGGACAGAACCTAAATAAAACGTAACAATGTGCATCCAAATACGATTACTGTTTACAGTTTCTTTGCTAATTGATTGTTTTACAGAGGGAAATGATGCATAAACAAGATGTATGGTGAATCAATCTGCTCAAAACTGTAT
>JASAND010025923.1:0-30985 GCA_030248195.1 Trissonchulus latispiculum
ACTTTCCAGATCCGTCTCAGCCATCACCTTGCGGACGAAGAGTCGTTCGTGAAGTCACAGCCGCAAGATGCCTCACTACAAGCATTCTTTCGTCAACCCTCCTTGCCGCCACCGTCGTGCCGTGGCCAATTCAACGCTGAAGATCGTATGCGATGAAAACCAGCGAGGTTACGTCCCCGAGCAGCTACGCGCTGAGGTGATGAAATCTGTATATCAGCTCTCCCACCCTGGCATTCGATCAACTACTCGCACGATTGCAGCACGGTACACTTGGCCCGGGATGAACCGACAGGTCAAGGAATACGTTCGATCCTGCCATGCTTGTCAGTCCTCGAAAATCACGCGGCACACGCGCTCACCGATTGGAACGATTCCAACGGTCGCTCGTTTCCACACGATCCACATTGACATTGCTGGTCCTTTCGTCACCGTCGCAAGGCAAACGATGTCCGCTCACCATGATCGATCGCTCCTCATCATGGGTAGCCGTCCTCGATATCATCGTCCATTTCCGCCGAGTCGGTTTCGAAAGCGCCCGTCACCCATTGGATCAGCCGCTCCTTCGGAGTCCCGTCCGTCAATACATCTGCGATCGCGGCTCCCAATCCGAATCTGCGGTACTGAATGGATTGCTCCAGCGTCTCGTAATCCAACGTAACGATGCACTGCCGCCATCAGCCCCAGTGCAACGGGATGGTCGAAAGGTTCCATCGTTCCTTAAAGAACTATCTCGCTGTGTTCGCGACAGTCTTGATCTTCCAAACGGTCCTGCGTCCTGGATGTCATCTCTGGTATTGCTGGGCTTAGGCGTCCGCGACAGGGGACAAAGGTGCTTCTCCTGCCCAACTGGTTTACGGTGCCGAACCGACTTTACCGGGTGATTTCTTCCACCAGGTTCCTTCACCAGACAGTCGTGCTTCAGTTTATTGACGATATGTCGGCAAAGACCGCGTGCCCTTCCAAACTTCCCAACGTCGCCAGTCAGACCAATCATATCTACCGGACTTTGCGTCAACTGATCGCCTATCTCAGAAACCAGTCGTACACTCTCTTTCCGGCACGTCCCTACCGCCGACCTTGCCGTATCCAAGAAGGAGACAGGTTGAAAACATTAACATTACTAATTAATGGGATCACCGCCAACAAAGTCTCCATTGCCCGAACTAAACCAGCCTTTGTTTGGTCTAAAGCGCAAGAAAGGGTAACTTCAAGTGCATTTTTGCGAAAGAGCCATCTACTTCTCATCCTAACGACCTGCTTTCGAAGACTCTGTGTCAGTCAAGGAATCTAAAGAAACAAGTTACATTTAAAATGAAGCCTACTCTTATTATATACAGCTCCGCTTAAAAGGCGGGGTGTCATGTAGTGACAAAAGACAGAAGAAAAAGTTTGAATTCTTCTGAGAATCAATCCTATACATTCAAGCTTTATAGTTGTTCGTTGTGAGTAAATCAATAGCTTAACTGCATACGTTGCTTGTAAGCCTATCTGTTCCTAACAATCTCTAAACAATTTGGTAGCTGTATCTATGAAACGGTTTACAGTTGAATTATGTAAGCCCATATATGTGGGTTTTACTGTTTTAGAGTTATCTAAATACTTAATGTTTGACTTTCATTATAGTTATATTGGACCAAAGTATAACGCTAATGTAACATTGTTATTTGCTGACACAGATAGCTTATGTTACTATATAACTACTGATAATGTATGTAATGATATGACTACTGATATTGAATTGTTTGATACAAGTGACTAACCAAAGGATCATTTTTTGCACTCAGATCAAAACAAAAATATATAGTATGTAGTTGAGCTCGGGTAGGGAGGGAGGGTGTCTGACCACTCCATGGTGGGAGGTCTCACACGGGGCAAACTGTAGCCTTGTACACATACCAGTGGCGGATCCAGGGGGAGGAATCGAGGGCCCGGGGCCCCCCTTTGCAATTTGGGCCACTTCCTTTAAGGGGGCGCTTGCATTACCGGGAACGGTTCTCCTGAGTTTATTTTCCAACGAATCTATTTCAAACAAGCTCCACAGTTGTTGCCACGTTAAATGTAACATGTAGAATTTGAATAATCCATGTTTACTATGACTACACAAGAGGGATAAGCTGAAATTTTCAAAAACGTCACTAATAATTTGCCGAATGAAATTAGCTCAAATTTGCACAAATGCGTAATGAATATAACGCAGGGCTGACTTTTTTCGCTTCGATTTATGTAGTTTTGAGTATTTTATACATATTCGAAAACTTTGAAAGTCAATATCTCAAATGAATATACCACTTAAAAGAAAAATCAAAAATTGCCCCAGTACCTGTCAAATAAACGTGCATGCGAAATGTTCGAGCGAGTTTGGTCGCAAATATCAAGAGGAAAAATCAAATTGAAAATTTCGCACTAATCGCTTCAGTTTTTCGCAAATATTATGCTTTTAATAAGTTCTAGGCTGCGAAATAATAAACAAATCCAACACAAAAGCAATGTGAAAAGCCCTGCAGAATTCATTTCTGGAACGATAGGTTTTTACTGGCATTCGCTTTGAGAATGGTAAAATGTAACTTTGTCATATATTCAACCGCCTGTAACTTTGATTGCAACCACGTACAGGAGAGATATGTACATCGTTGTATGGGCTATGTTCTTTTAACAATGTGCATCTGACGTTATCGTTTGCAGCTTTATTAAAATTTCGAAATTTTAAGCCATACCGGTAGCTGTTGCCACGTGTCCCGTTGCCGAAATTGTCAAAAGATGCCCCGCCAACCAAAGTAAGTTTAGTTGGGATTTCTTCGAAACTGAGCTATCGGTCTAAATTTTATATCTATAATCCCGATAATGCAAGCGCCACCTTAAGATTCTGGGTCCCCCGTCCTAAGTTTTCTTTTAAATGCAGGCAAAATTGCATTTCAATTAGTTTCAGCCAATATTCAGCAAATGGAAGTTAGCGATACAATGTGGGATGATAAATAAAATGCTTCACGTCCATTTGTAACGGCTTTCGGAGCAGATTGCGATATTTTACTGAGCTTGCAATATATATCAAAGACTGCAAATATTTGCATAGACACCATTGTATGGAGATAGTGGAAAAACTTAAGCAATCAACTTTAAACGCTCATGCCTTGTTAACGACGCAACGTATTGAGTTAAGATTAGTATTTTCTGAATCAGCAAAGTCTCTATTTTTTGAGGACTTTTCGCGCGCTGATGGGGCCGTCACGCGCGGGCATCGGCGCACGACGGTACTGTTTGGCGCGTCGTCGGATAAAAATTCTTCGCCAAAACAGTTTTAAAACCGCGCAAACTAGCGAATTTAATCAACGTGACATACGCTGTCGCAGACTGACAGACAAATTGTTTTATTGATCTCAATAACAGAACGTTGAGTTAATGTGTAGTTCCAAAATCAGAATCAACGAACCATTCCCGAACATCAATAGAACGACGTTTAAAGATCTCAGTGTTAGCATATATTCGCAATTCTGGCGTTATCCTGAACTGAACCCTTTGAGCTGGGGCCCCTCCCTTTACAAAATCCTGGATCCTCCACCGACACTCATATATATAGATTTGGGGTGGGGGAAGCTCCCCCAACATTTTCTGGGGGCCCTTTGGCGAATCCTCAACCCCCAAAACTATTTTTCTATTTTTATGCCAAAAATAGATTTTTCAGTCGTTTCTATTATACTAAACAACATTCAACCATGAAGTAATTTCATCATTAGACAGTAGTTGTAAACTCGAAAATTTGATTGTTAGCATGTTTCCAAGTCTAAAATAAGGTCACTATTGAGTCAGAAGGTCCATAGTACAATTAAAAACGTGTGTTTCTCGCAATAATAAACACTTTAAGACAAAAATTTGTGCTTTTTTGAAAATTTTTGCAAATTTTACCCTAAAAATACCCAAATTTTGGAAATTTTTCGCGCCATAAGATGCATAATACAGCTGAAAACGTGTATTTCTCATAATAATAAACAGTTTAAGCCAAAAGTTTATTTGGCCAAAATTTCAAAGTGGGTGGGGGAGGGTAAACTTGAAAAATTTCCAGGGAAACTATGGGGGAGGGTAACCCTTGAAAATTTGGCGGTCGACTCCCGAAATGTGATGGGGAGTACTACCCTCCAACCCCCCCCCCAAAGTCCGACCTCAGGAAATTAAAAAAATGGCATAAAAACGCAAAATTGTCTGTATTTTAACGCTTTTTTCGTCAAAACAAGATTAGTTTTTATCGTTTTAGGCGTGTTTACACGGTTTTAAAGCGATTCTAAGCCAAAATTTGAGGAAAATTTTTCAAAAAATGACCCTTTTTTGGCAAAACTTTAGCCAACTTTTCTGCGTCCCAAAGGTAATCGGCAAGTAACCCAAGTAGCCAAGTAACCAAAAGTGGGGGGGCGGGAGAGTAAAAGAATTTGAGAGGGGGTAAAGTTGGTCGAAAATTTTGGGGGGGGGCACCCCCCACCATAGGTGTGGCTTGGCAAAAAATTTGGGGGGGGGAGGGTGGGGGTTTTGGTCCGCCAAAATTCCCAAAAAACCCCTACATGTTCGATTTTTTGCCATTTTTGTACTTGCAGCCAAAAATCGGGAGCGGGGGCTAGCTAAAGTCTGAAAAATATGGGGGGGGGGTCACTTGGTGGCTGTCAATTTGGTGGGGGGTACCCCCCACCCCCACCCCCTAACACGCGCCCCTATGCCCCCTCCCCCCTGGTGAAACTATGACTACCCCCCGCCCCAGTTGGGGGGGGGGGACGTCCTCCCCAAAAAGTTTTGGGGAAGGGTTGAAAAGAGGCTTGGGTGGGCTACACCCCCCCACCTTACACCTATGCTATATATAGCCATGGGGGGAAAACCCCCCCCCTGTTTGGGGGGAAAAACCCACCCGCCTCCTGGACCAAGGGTTGGCTGGCGCCATGAGCATAGGTGTACCTTGAGAAATCGTTGGGGGAGGGGGTAGCCGAAATTAGGGTGGGTGGGGTCAGCCGGTTTGAGGTGGGGTGGGGTCCGGAAAAATCGAATTTGGGGGGGGGGGTAAAAAACTTTTTCGGTCAAAAATTTAGAAAAAATTCGCGAATTCGCTGAAAAACGTTATTTCCAACTGAAAATCAACAGTATTTCTTCCTTTTTGCTCATTTAGTCGAAAAACTTGGATTTATTGGCAAAAACTTCGAATTTTTGCAAAAAATTTCGAATTTTTACTAATTTTGAGGCAAAATTTTCAAAATTTTGAGGGTGGGGTCTGGAAAATTTGGGTGGGTGGGGTCTGGGATTTGGCCATTTGGGGGTGGGGTCTGCCTCCAAAATTTCGAGGGTGGGGTCGGCACTTTTCCATTTGGGGGGAGGGGTTCCCCCCCCCCCATCCCCACCCAGGTACACCTATGGCCATGAGCTCCAAAGCATAGCAGCAGAAAGCGCGACTCTTTCCTACCTATATACATGTGCGAAGATCAAGTCATTTGGTTCACTCCTGCTCATTTCATGACATTTTGACAATGACACCTACTTTTTGGTCCGATTGGTCCTTTTTGCAAAAGTTTGGTCCGATGTATATAACTTTTGACAGGGTTGGGCTAGAAAAATTTTGCGAACATCTGCAATGATGGCAAGTCTTGCTCTTTCCACACAGCCAAAATTAGATCGATCCGATGCACCACTGGTCTGGCACATTGTCAAATGTGGCGGGGAAAACCCACTTTGGGTGGGGGGAAAACCCACCCAATTTTTTTGAAAAATCTTTTAACAACCAAACAGGGAAACAATTCGACACTATAGCACGGTATATACTATCGAGCACGCTGCATCATCCTATGGTGTCAGATTTGGATAATTTTGCTTCCCTCTCTAGCTAGGGGCCAAAAATCCTGAAAGTGCCATTTCGATATTGGAGGACCCACGACAGCTCCAATTGTGGACTTTAACCATAGGTGTGGCTGGGCAAAAAATCTGGGGGGGGGTACGACGGAGGGTGGGGGGGTCCGCCAAATTTCCCAAAAAACCCCTAAATTTTCGATTTTTTTGCCATTTTTGGCCACTTTTTGGCCAAAAATCGGGGGGGCCTAGCTAAAGTCTGAAAAATCTGGGGGGGGGGTCGCGAAAATTTTTCAATTAGGTGGGGGGTCCCCCCCCCCCCCCCCTAACACACCTATGACTTTAACAGCCAATTGAACATAAAAAACCGTTCTCTACACAATATACTAACAAGTTTTATCAAATTACATCGTTTTTAGCATTTTTAAAAATAGCCCTATGTTTATGTGTTAGACTTTACGAAACCTGTCCGTTTGATGCGGCATTTTCAATGGCACATGAAAACTCAAATAAAAGGTACCTAGATCGGGTTTTTTGATTTATATAGTCAGGGGGGGGGGGGAGAAAAACATGAATAGGGAAGCAAGCCTCCAACTTTTTGTTCGCTTGGATTTGGATCGGTTTGAGTATATATATATATATATATATATGCCGTTATGTACCGTGGGCAAATACCTACGTATCCAATCGTATATTCAACTTTTCTCCACACTTGGCAATGTGCCAGACCAACGGTGCATCGGGTCGATCTAATTTGGCTGTGTGCAAGGAGGAAGACTTGCCATCATTGCAAATATTTGCAAAACTTTTCTAGCCCAACCCAGTCAAAAGTAACATCGGTCCAAACTTTTGCAAAATTTTTGCATGGTTGAACCCAAAAGTAGGTGTCATTTTCAAAATGTCATAAAATGGGCAGGAGTGAACCAAATGACTTGATCTTCGCACACGTAGGTAAGAAAGAGTCGCGCTGTGTTTTGGAGCTCATAGTCCAACCCTTGGTCCAGGAGGCGGGTGGGTTTTTTCCCCCAAAAAGGGGGTGGGTCCTCCCCCCCATGGCTATATACGTATATACGTACGCCTATGCTTTTCAGAATTTTTCACTTCCACGATTTATTCTAGAGCACTATCTTAAGCTTACGTAGGTGTACCACCTGTTTGGGTGGGGGGAGGACCCCCTAAACTGTGCCCAAGTTTTTTTAGCTAAAAATGTTCCTTTTTTGATGTACAGCACATTAAACCATAGGTGTACCACCTGTTTGGGTTGGGGGGGAGTAGAAGGTCCAAATTTGGCTCGGAGGACCCCACCCAAATCCGAAATTTGAGGGGGAGGACCCCCCCTAAACTGTACCCAACTTTTTTTAGCTAAAAATGCTCCTTTTTCGATGTACAGTACATTAAACGTATATACTCAAAAGCTTCTGTCAATAGTTTTCGTATGCGAAAATAGTAGTTAGAAAAATTTTCCATAGTAGTTATATATATAGATAATAACTTTTGATAGTTTCTATGAGAACAACATGTGCTCTTTCCAAAAATGTCGGTCTCGCCTTCCTGCGACGCTTGGCAAGCTGCCAGCAGAATTTTTACAAAATGGGAAAAAACCAAGGGGTGGCAAAAACCAATTTTTGCTTTTGCTGCCAAACTCCAAAAATGGTTCTTAGTTGCTCAAACGTCATCCACATAGCAAGTTTAATGCGTTCTTTCACGTGAACAGCTCAAAATTGCATTTGGACTTGGCAATTTTGTGCTAGCCGGTAAAAACCTCATTTCTGCGGATCGGCTGTCTGTCTGTAAAGCAGCCAAAAAGTACTCTGGGACAAAGAAATACGCGAAAAAACAGTGAAACAACGTTTATTTTAATTTATTTCATCGAATTTCGAAAGATTTATAAATTTTTGCATTTTAACATAGAACCTAGCAAATTTGATGAAACCTAGCCAGTTGATGCTGCAAATATTGATGTTTGATTTTCTCACTTATTATACGGAATATTGCAAAAATAAGTGCAGATATGAAGTCAGCGACGCCGATTTAACCTGTTGCATGCATAAAATCGCTAATATGAGTTATAGCAAGCTTAACAAAAAAAAAATCAAAATTCGGTTTTTTGGCTGGAACTTTCGCAAAACTAAACCAAATCGATTACTTCGAGGACCCATGGATAGGTCTTGGGCTAAGCTTTAAAACCACCCCAGTTTCGTTGCTCTACCGCCTACCAGTAAGCAGCAGTAGACGAAAATGTGTGATTTTTTTGTTAAAGGTTTAACAAAAAAATCACCCGTTAACAAAAAAAATCAGTGGCGGATCGGATCCCAGAGAGCAGCTAGCAACTTTTTCTCATCATTTTTGGATAGAGCGCACTAAATAACGTATTTCGAACCCCAAACCGCTAACCTAGTGCTCCAACTAAGGGAACTGACCCCGCCGAAGTCTTAGTGGTCACTGATGGCCCCCGACAGCGTCCAGTATGAAGTCTGGTGGGTCTAAAGTGCCGTTTTAAAGGCTAAAACGTTGTTTTTTCGTGTTTGTGAGTGATTATAACCTATTTCCAGGCATTTTGGCAGAGAAACTCAGAACTTCGTATGTTGCTGGGGTATGACCCACGGTCACGTGACCCCTGCCGGACCCGTCCGGACCCTCCAGGTACCAAGTGGACAGTTCGAAGTGGCTATAAACATGTCCTAGGGGGTTTTCGAGGGCGCTGAATTCAAATCCGGCATTAGTTTTTAGGTAACTATGGGCTAATACTGACTTCTGGGATCACGTTTACCGTCGGACGGTCCAGGCCCGGCTGGTCACCAGGTTGGACTCCCAGAAGTGTCAGGCAACCTCAAAAACAACGTATATAAGGGTTTTCGGGGTCGCTGAGCTCGATTTTGACGTTAGTTTTGCTCTAGCTGCTGTTCTGGCTTCAGTAGCGAAATATAAAAATGATTTTTTATTTGTTAAAATTTTAACAAAAAAAATCACCCACCCCAGGACGGCTCAGAGGTCCGACTGGGAACTTCTATATATGTATCGATAGCCCACAGTCAGGACATGTCACATGCACAATATGAGTTGCCTAGGGTTTTCTCTTAGTAAATAGCAGCCGAAATTCGAACTTCGGTCATGAACGTTTTTGAGGTCACTTTTGGGTACCCTCACTTAAAGGTCTGCCCTGAACGCATGGAGAGGGCCTAGGGGCTCAATCTCACAGGCTGTAATGTCGAGATGTGTGGCTATCACCACGCAAAAAATTGGGTCTCTGCGACTTTCCTGTGAGTCAGGGTGGGGTGATTTTTTTTGTTAAAATTTCGGGTGATTTTTTTTTGTTAAGCTTGCTATACTCTGACCGAATACTGGGGTTGGTTTTTTTCCCACCGGAGAGGCGGTTTATATACCAAAATGACAGTCTAGACAGGGCTTGATAAGAAAATATTATAGCGCCGCAGGCGAAAATTTTTGAATAAATAATATTCTGGTTATAAGAGAATCGCAGTTTTTTCAAAAAGTTTTAAAGAAGTTTGATAAAATTTTTGAAAATTTTAATAAAATTTTGCTTTTGATAATAGGCTAAAATTGGTTCCGGTTCCGGTACGTTTTCAAAAACCGGAACCGGAACCAAAAAGTACCGGAACCGGAACCGGAACCGGAATTCCGGTCGATCCCTAGAAAATAATTTATAGCCGGATTGCTCCACTGGGTAGTTCTGCAGAGTCCAAAAACTGACTACCTTGGTTTTTTCCCCGACCTCTAGCCATTTTTTCAATTTTTACAAAAATTTTCGGAAATTGCAATATATACATTTTTTGAAAAGTTTTGCATTTTTTACTTGGTTTGGACCACTGTTTTTTTTGTGTTTTTTATTGTGTTTTCGGACACTTTTTTTTAAAAAACACAAAATTTAAAAAAAACACTAAAAAGCACTCTCAAATTTTCACCTGAAGGAGTGAATTTTTATTCATTTTAAGCAAAATTTTAAGTTTTTTCGAAAAATTTTGCGCCTGTGGCGCAAAGATATCGTCTATCTATCTATATTTTACTTCTGCTTGGTTTTGTCTGGGCACTAGTTGAGCACACTATCGTGTAGCCTTCCATTATTCTAAGCAACGCTGCCAGTAGGTATATATACTGTATAGGTATATATATATATATATCTACATTCACTGAAATTACGTTTTCAAATTTTGGAAATGACACAAATAAAATATATATTATATATGTATACTGAGGAAAAGTAAAAGTTTTAAAGATTTTCAGACCAAAATTTTCCCAGTTTTCAAGAAAATCTTAACGTCTGGGGGCTCCGCCCCCCAGGCCCCCACTATAGCACAAAAAGAAGTTTTTAAAGCAAATATATATATATTTAACGTTCAGAACATTGAAATATATATCGTTTATATAGGCTAAGCAAGCAATATATACGTATATACACGTTTTCTTTTTCTTCTATAACACGCGAAAAATGCTAAATATAGTTGCAAATGATTTAAAAACGTGTTTATACTGCGAAAAGTGAATTTTAGGAAAACACAGATTTTTAACAAACACACATTTTCTTATAAAAACACACCAAAAAGCACAGGTGAAATTATGAAAAAACCCTGGTTTGTTGGGGTTTTTTAGGCAAAAATAAGTGGGGGGAAGAGTAGGGGGGGGGGGTGACCCCCCCCCCCCCCGCCCACGAGCGGGGGGGGAGGACCAACCCTTGCGGGGGAGTAAAATGGGCTAAAAATGCCAAAAATACCGTATAAAAAGCCTGTTTTCTACATATACTGTTATAACTAAGCGTAAAGGTGCTCAAAATTTAAGTTTTGGCACCAAAATAGACTATTTTTTGCCAAAAATTTCCGGCGAAGTCGGAAAAATTTTGAAAATTTTGACCAAAAATCCTAAAAATTTGGCATTTTCTGTGCACCTTAGGGTGAGTGGGGGGGACCGAAAAAGTGGTGGGGCGCCCCCCCCCCCCCCAGTAAAAAACCCCAGGTTTGGACCCAATTTTAGGGGGGGGAGGGGGGTTTGAGCTCTGCTTGAGGGGGAGTAGTTGGGGTCGGGTACGGGGGAGGGGTGGGTCTGACCTCTCCGTGGGGGGGTCTCACCATACACAGGAAAACTTTTCTGAAAAAAGCTGGAAAAATTCTGGATGATTATTTTCCAGATTTTTCCCCAGAAATTTTCCAGGCATTTTTGAGACACTCCAGACTTTTCCAACTTTTTTCCAGACATTATCTAGACATTTTCCAGATTTTTGTCCATTTTTGTCCAATTTTCCAGACTTTTCCCAGACATTTTTAGGAGCCGTCCGCATTTCTTTCCTGGCTTTTCCAGGTTTTATCCAGAGCTTTTCCGGTCATTTTCAAGACCAAGGATGTTTGGCGAATGAATTTTCCAGGAATTTTCTATACTTTTTCCAGGTTTTTTCTGAATCAATCTGGCTTACTTTTCAGACATTTTCCAGACTTTTTCCAGACTTTTTCTAGACTTTATATATCCCAGTTTTTTCTGAATCAATCTGGTTTACTTTCCAGACATTTTGCAAACTTTTTCAGGACATTTCCAGACTTTTCTAGACGTTTTCCAGGTTTTTTATGAATCACTCTGACAATCAAACAATTCACAAAAATGGTTCTTGATTGCTCAAAAGTCTTTCACGTGAACAGCTCAAAATTGCATTTGGACTTCACAATTTTTCGCAAGAAGATGAACTTTGTATTGGCGGAATGCATGTTTCGCTAAGCTAACGGGATCAAAAGGCACTCTGAAAGAAAGAGAAAAGCGAAAAAATGCTGAAACAACATTTATATATTATTTTAATTTAAAAACTTATATAAACTGACTGACATACGTACGTATTTGAAGAAATCTAGCCAGTAGATGCTGCGAATTTTAATGTTTGATTCTTTCACTTATTGTAAGAAATATATATAGTCAGGGGGGGAAGAAAAACACAAATAGGGAAGCAAGCCCCCAACTTTTTCTTCGCTTGGATTTGGATCGGTTTGAGTATACCGTTATGTACCGTGGGCAAATACCTATCTAATCGTATATTCAAACTTCTCTTATACATCACTCAGCTTTGGCAGTAACAGGATTTGTCCATGTTTTTTTTACCCGCAAATCGGGGAAAAAACATGGTGCGGGGAAAAAACATGGCACGGATTTCTACCAACCAACCATTTAGAGTGGTTTAAAAGCATTGTTTCAGCTGTTTTTAGCGTGCAAAACTACCTAGGCACCCTTCTAACCTCACAGCAAGCTTAAAACCCGATTTTTTGGTCAAAATGCTAAATCCGCCGTACCTAACCTGTTTGGGCATGAAACCTGCTAGGAACTGGCCATAATATGCAGAATATCACTAGAAACAAGTTAGTTGTGTTAAAAATTGCAATATTCCATCATTTTTTAGGTTTTTTCAAAATTTTCATTTTTACCATAGAAACTTATGAAACCTGGCATGTTGATGCTGCAAATCAAATTTTCGAGCTAGAAGCTTCAAAAATGCTCAAAGTTGGCATATTTTGAGGTTTTTAGTGGTTTTAAAGCATTCTCTTTCCTATAGAAGCATCAGTTACGCCTTCCTGAAGCATACGCAAAAATTTTAAAATTTGGTCACCATGTTTTTCCCCGCTCTAGTGGACCCAATGTGGGGGAAAAACATGGTCAAATTTTTTTACTGGGTGTACGCAGGGGAAAACCACTATTGCCATGTGATAGAGCAAGTCAAATTATGCCCGCATGCCCATTTATAGTAGCCAAAGTTTGATAGTTGGTTAGATATAGACTTGCAAACTTTCGAAAATCTTTAGCATTTTGGCCAATTTTGGGAGGCCAACTTTGGTCAAGTACTGTACTTACAGAATCAAACTTAGAAACCAATCTGGTACTGTAGGGTATACTTCTAGACTTGCTCTTTCTAATGGGCTATACTAGGCAGCTGCACCTGCTATGGTTGGGGAGTAGGCGACCATGTTTTTTCCCCTTCTTTTCCGTCATGTTTTTCCCCCCTCTGACTATATCGCAAAAATAGCGGCGGATATGTAGTCAGCGAGGCTTATTTTTCGTGGTTCAAGGTTTCGCGTACATATAATATTGCTAATATGAATTATATACCATTACCGAATATAGAGGTCGGGGAAAAAACCAAGGTAGTCACTTTTTGGACTCTGCAGAACCATATACTCCGTGGAGCAATCCGGCTATAAATTGTTTTCTTTTCAAACCCTGTCTAGACTGTCATTTTGCTATATATATAAATCGCCTCTCTAGGTCCTGTCGTTAATTAGTAATTAACGGTTTATTAGCCGGGGTAAAAAAACCAATGGCGGGAAAAAACCAACTCCAATATTCGGGCAGGGTAACTCATATTAGCGATTTTATGCATGCGACAGGTAAAATCGGCGTCGCTGACTTCATATCTACAGTTTTTTGCGACATTCCTTATAATAAGTGAGAAAATCGGTTACATTCATTAGCGAGAATTGCTTTAGCGAGAATTGCTTCAGTGAGTATTGCTTCAGTGAGACTTCAGCGAGAAAACTCAAATTTGTGGTTTTGCTTTAGTGAGAAACTGCTTTAGAGAGAATTGCTTTAGTGAGAAAAGCTTCCGCTTATGAAATCTATGAAGATTAAGATTCAAACTTTGTTTTGGATTAGATTTAAACTAGCATACGCATGTATATATATATATATATACACTATCTGATGGAATACAATGCGCATAGAATACAATGTGCATTAATAAACGAAGTAATTATTGAAATATATAAATAATAAATAAATAAAAACTGCTTTCACAGATAAAAGTCTTAAATTATATAGTAGAGGCCCGACGTTTCTTTACAGGAAGCAAAACTTTAATTTTTAAAGATTGTTCGTTTAAACTTTACGCTTAAGATAATGCATTTAGCCACGTCTTATTTTGTGTTTTACTGTTTTACTGCGTTTTCACTTCACACATTATATTGGAAAACGCACTTAAAATAAAATAAATTTTAGTTCTTCCGAAGCAAACCTTAAAGAAAGTGTTTAGCTATATCCAATGTTTGCAAAGTTAGAATAAAATTGTTAAACTAACTGAGAGCCTTGACGTTTCCCAATTTTCATAAAAATTTTACTAAATAAATAAATAAATAATAAATTTAATAAATAAACAACAACAATAAATAACTAAATAAATGTTTGTTGGCTTTCATCTCTAGAAGGATCACAATTTGTAACCTCATTAGAGTGCGAAAAACAAAGACTATTCTGAGAAAAACACCACTGAATAACACATGTCAGACTTTTAACAAGACCTGGTGCTGACGTGAAAAGTTAGTGGAAAAGGTCAATTCTGCAGTGCGGTGCAGTTCATTCAGAATATATAAAAATCAGCGAGATCGAAGAAACTAGAAAAATCTGAAAAAGTTAAACCCCTCCCTTAAGTTGATTTTAGATTAGCAGGCCTGCCGGGGCATTCAAAACGTATGCCTGTGCGGTCCTATGTATCCTGCATCGATTGCTATAATCTGTATCCCTTTCAATCGGATTTTTCTAGTTAAATTTTAAACAAATTTTGTGCAACTGGCTGATTTTGTCGCGTTTCTTTTGGTAACTTTTCCATATCCCATAATCAACTTTTCGAATTGATATTGTTGACTTTTGTTTTGATTTACATCATTGCAATTTTAAACACAATTACAAAATTATACTATTAATGGTAGGGATGGGCGCGGAAAAAAAAGGACTGGAAAAAAGGTTTTTTCCGTTTTTTTCCATTTTTTTCCGATGGGGTGGAAAAAAATGGAAAAATATTCCTTACGTTATTTTGACGATTTTTACAATGAAATATCATGTTTTCTGAGCTTTTCCAGCAATTTCACACTATTTACAATCTTTTCCGTGGGTAATAGTAGGTGGGGGTATGTTAAATCTGACGAAATTGTATTTGGGTTTTTCGACGCATCGGAAAAAAATGGAAAAATATTCGGGGCATGATCTGAAACTTAATTTATGACCTCAGAACATTAAGAAACTATCAAAAACAGTGTTTAATGAGGTAAGAATACGATATGCCTGAATTTGAGCTAATTTTGGGATTTGACATTTGACATTCCCTTGAAATGTGGAAATGATTGCATAACTCAGGTAGAGTTAATAATTCCATACCTAACAGTCTAGTGTTCAACCAAAACTGTTAAAATATCTGGAATTGTTTACTTTACGAAGCGCGTTACCTACGAAAACCACAAACTAGGTCTGGTTTAACCGCCAAGGTATACAGAAGTCACCTGTCCTTTGCTTTACAGCGTCACCCTCTGAAAATATTTGATTCCTATAATCAATACTGGAACCTTTCTAAGTGCTTGTATTATTGCATTACCTCTTCTATGGGGCTACTAAATATCGTGAAAACAGCTTCTGTGCATGCAAAAACATGAAATAACTTAACTTTTAGCACATTGTGTAATTTTGGAGTGACCGGAAAAAAAGGAAAAAAATGGAAAAAACCGGAAAAAAGTTTTTTTTTTCCGGCAATCTTTTTTTTTCCGGAAAAAAACCAACCCTAATTAATGGTAATAACACTTAGCATGTATTTCATACAAAAATAATTTATTCGGTTATTACAAACTGCAAGCGGTCAACTTGTCGAAATACTTTTCGAAAATAAATAAATAAATCGAAAATTGCAGTGTTTATGATGCTTAGCAAATTCTCTAAACAATTCTCGCTGAAGCAATTCTCTCTAAAAGCAATTTCTCTCTAAAGCAAAATTTGAATTTTGGACTTTCTCACTTAAGCCAACTTTTGAAATAACGAACGCGCATTTTCTCACTAAAGCAATTCTCGCTAATGAATGCACACGAGAAAATCAAACATCAATATTTGCAGCATCAACTGGCTAGGTTTCATCAAATTTGCCAGTTTCTATGTTAAAATGTAAAAATTTGTAAATCTTTCGAAATTCGATGAAATAAAATAAACGTTGTTTCACTGTTTTTTCGCGTATTTCTTTGTCCCAAAGTACATTTTGACCACTTTAGCTGAGCCAAACAGTCGATCCGCCGATCAGTCGATTTAGTGAAAATCGGGCGCAAACGTTAAAATTTTTAATCGGGCCTAGTTTTCATGAAAATCCGATTCAAAAGAAAATACTAATTATATATGGCCGAATTTTAGTGAAAATCCTGCCACAAAATAAAATTATTTATTCCGGCCAGATTGTAATTGATTTCCGGCCCTGGCCAGGGTATGAGGTTCCCTGGCCCGAAATTTGCCTTGTTTTATTGCTAGGCTGGGTTATAGACAGTAATGGCCCGCTTGGAGGGAGGGTAGAGGTCCCCATAAATTACTGACTGAGATCAGTCTAACAGGGTAGCCTTCCTGTTTGCGATTCGAGCTATCCATCCTTAATTGGTCGGTAAATGGGTACCACTACGGTGGGAAGCACTGGTGGATCCAGGATTTCGTGACGGGGGGGGCGGGCGGTAAAATTTTTCCAGCGGGGGGTCTGGGGGGGCTAAGTTGAAGAAATTTTTTGTTTTTACAATAAAATCGGTCTTCGGATCTTTAATTCTTTTTTACTGAAGAACTGAACAAATTTTTTAAAATTCTTGACTTTTTTTGGGCAAAAATGGTAATTTCTCCCAAAAATCGGATGCATTTCAAGCTTTTTCTTCACTAATGCAATAAATATAGCAAGGTTCACAAAAAATCAAAAATGAAATTTTTGCTGGCAATTTCGCAAATGAAGTCCGATCGAAAAACTTTTGGTATATACGTATGGAACGGCAGTGACCCCCTCTACGTCTACATATGGTGCAAATTTCATGCCATTAGCCCTCGTGTAGCGTGAGTAATAAAAAAATTTTGATTTTTTTGTGAACGAATTCACAAAAAAATCACTTGTTCACAAAAAAATCACCACCGGACGATCTGATCTCAGGATATAGCTAGAAAATTTCTCTTTTCATGCATAAATAGAGCATAGTCCATAGTGTTATCATGTAAAAAAATTTGGACCCCCAAGTTTTTTTTGCACTGGCTGGACTTCGAATTTGGGTTCTCGGCCCCCGGGTCCAAAGTGGCTACCCAGGCCAATACGCTTGACCTTTATTATTGATACCAGGAAGCTTGGAATCCTCTTATTTTGTGTTCTATTGCTCTAGTAAGCACAGAGCAAACAATTTGGCGGAGTAATTTCGTATCTGGAATGGTCACGTGACCTGGGTCAGGGACACGTGACTGACCAAAAATTTTATTTCAAAGTCCCAGAAGCCTAAAAACTCGCCTATATAGGTTTTTCGGTGCGTAGAATTCAAGTTTGGCATTAGTTTTTAGGTAGCTTTTGCCCAGATAGGTGATCCTGACCACCCCCTGGGTCCGGAGGGTCCGTGCCGGGTCCATCGGCCGGACCGTCTGCCAGCCAGAAGGGGGTTGAGGTACCTAAAACATGCTCTATATAGGTTTTTCGGGTGGCTGAGCTCGAATTTGGTATTAGTTTTTAGGGATGCACCGGGGCCTGGCCCCGGCCCCGGTAGTCAGGCCCCTGTACCGACCGGGGCCACAAATTAGCAAAATTTTGTAAATTTTTGACATTTTTTGACCAAAATTTTGAATTTTCGAAAGTCAAAAAGTGTTGCAAATCGTTTGTTTTCCGGCTGATATGAATGAAAACAACGATAGTGACGTTTGTATATAAAAAATTATAATATTGCAAAATTTAAATTTTCACGAAAATTTTTGAAAATTTTCGATTTGCACCCCTGATTTCTAGGCCCCGGCCCCGGTACCGGGGCCACGATGAGGTCCCGGCCCCGGCCCCGGTAGTGGCGGCCCCGGTGCATCTCTAATCTATTAGTTTTACCCTAGCGGTTGCCCCAGAGGCATTTTACAAAAAGTTGATAGTGATTTTTCTTTTGTGAACTTGTTCACAAAAAAAAATCACCCGCCGTTGGCGAACCCAGAGGACATGGCAGGGAATCCAATATATGGTTGGATAGCTTAGAGTTAGGACATGTCTCATGCATAATATGGGGTAGCTGCGCAAAGTCCATAGTGAGTACTAGTGAGTACCAGGAAAAATTTCAATTTTGGTCCGGAGTTGTCCGAGGCAAGGCCGCACCCAGGGGGGGGGTTCAAGGGGTCTAGACCCCCCCTTTTGGGATGACAAAATGGAAAATTTTTGCTATTTCTATGGCAAAAATAGCTATTTTTACAAAATTTTCGCGCCTGCGGCGCTATTATTCACTTTTTGCAAGAAATAAACGTCCAATGTATATACTGGTTTTTGGCAAAAATGCAAAAATTTCTCAACTTCTGGGGGGCTCCGCCCCCCAGACTCCCCGTTAGGTTTTACGCTGGACCCCCCCTTTTCAAAATCCTGGGTGCGGGCCTGGTCCGAGGGTCCGATTTTGGGTGGGTCGACTATTTTGGGCACCCTAGTCGGAGGAGTTGGACCTCGGCAGCCAAACTTACATAAGTTAGGGTTGGGACACTTGTGGCTATTACCATGCAAAAAATTTTCCAGCTGCGGCTTGTTGTTAGCCGTCTAGGTGGGTGATTTTTTTGTGAACCTTGCCATATGCGGTTTTTTGCCCTTTTTCCTCTTTCTCTCCTTAATTTTTCCTACCTTCGAATCGCGACGAGGGGAGGGCGGTCGCCCCCACCCCCTGGACCGGCCCCTGGTGGGAAGGTAACAGGAGTGTGCAGGAGGGCCCCTTCCACGGTCCCCCTTCCATGGATGAAGTCATCATTTGAGGTGACACTCCTGGCTCTACGACTGAGAATCCGGGGATGAGCACCGGCACCCCATGTCCTGTGGCAGGACGGAGTATCTCTTGGGGTAAAGCTTTACCAGTTTTTTTACAAGAATTTACAAGTTTTTTCTCATAATTCCAAAAAAATGAGTTCTACGCGTCCAAACGTTTGAAAAATGGCGTTCTTTCCCGATTGACTACGTATATGCGTTTGTCATAGATTTTTCTATTATATTTACATATTTATTTTATTCTGCATTATATATATACAAGTAGGAAAAATGCTCCTTGCAGTCGCATGTAAAATGCAATATGAGCTATGAGGGTCAACATTTAAATGTGTCAAGGACAAGATTTAAAACGTCTAATATGAGCCAGCATCTAAATCGGTAAAGGACAAGATGTAACTGGCTAATATGAGCCGCTACGTTTCTCTTGGGCTCATATTGACGCTCGCTGCCGTGGTTTCAACGGCTTAACATCACGACATCATACCATTTTGCCTACAGACTTTTTACTTTTATTCCCAAGTCTTTGAACAAATCCTCACCGTTTTGCGTAATATCAATAGCTTCATATATATAATGTTTGGTTACAGATGTCCTGCCTGAATCTAATTTTGCCAGCTCAAACACCGAACTTAAGGTTAATTTAACACTTTATACAGCTAAAATTCTCCCCTTTAAAGTTGAATTAGGTGGTATATATTTGGCATATACCAGTTTTGAAACACTGCAATACTAGAAACAAATGTATTAAGCTCCTGTAAACCGGTATAGTCTTCGCTATCGGCTCACTGTACATAGCATTTATACAAAAAATACACAACTGATCTGTAAAAATTTGATGTGTGCTTATCCACGGTGTCGTACGATTGACTTTACTTATTGTATCAAGAGCACACGTATGTCAGGACAATTATGCATACGTATATGCGAATTTGCAAAGTGCAAAAGAGTTAACTCAACTTAGTATCCTCGCGTCAATATGAGCCCAAGAGAAACGTAGCGGCTCATATTAGCCAGTTACATCTTGTCCTTTACCGATTTAGATGCTGGCTCATATTAGACGTTTTAAATCTTGTCCTTGACACATTTAAATGTTGACCCTCATAGCTCATATTGCATTTTACATGCGAGTGCAAGGAGCATTTTTCCTACTTGTCCTTCTTCCAATTTTTGGGAGCGCCGCCTTATTAAGGCTCCGAAACTCCGAAAAACGCTGTTTTAGGTGGTATGACCAATTCGCATGTCCAATAACATTTGCATGCAAAATCGTAGCGTTCCAGCTATCTCCAGTAGCTTGAACCAGGAACTGGTTCGCTTGAACCAGGAACTGGTTCAACTTTGAACCAGTTGAACCAGATCTGGCCAGCCATGGGTCGGATCCCCAAAATAACACTACCAGTGAATTCCCCATGCCCAATAACCTTTGTATGCCAAATACCAGCCTTCCAGCTATCTCCAGTAGCTTGAACCAGGAACTGGTTCAACTTTGAACCAGATGAACCAGATCTGGCCAGCCATGCGTCGGATCCCCAAAATAACACCACCAGTGGATTCCCCATGTCCAATGACCTTTGTATGCCAAATATCAGCCTTCCAGCTATCTCCAGTAACTTGAACCAGGAACTGGTTCAACTTTGAACCAGTTGAACCAGATCTGGCCAGCCATGGGTCGGATCCCCAAAATAACACCACCAGTGAATTCCCCATGCCCAACAACCTTTGTATGCCAAATGTCAGCCTTCCAGCTCTGTCCAGTAGCCTGAACCAGGAACTGGTTCAACTTTGAACCAGTTGAACCAGATCCGGCCAGCCATGGGTCGGAACCCCAAAATAACACCACCGGTGAATTCCCCATGCCCAATAACCTTTGTATGCCAAATATCAACCTTCCAGCTATCACTTTGAACCAGTTGAACCTGATCTGACCAGCCATGGGTCGGAACCCCGAAATAACACCACCAGTGGATTCCCCATGCCCAATAACCTTTGTATGCCAAATGTCAGCCTTCCAGCTATATCCAGTAGCCTGAACCAGGAACTGGTTCAACTTTGAACCAGTTGAACCTGATCTGGCTAGCCATGGGCCGGATCCCCAAAATAACACCCCCAGTAGATTCCCCATGCCCAATAACCTTTGTATGCCAAATATCAGCCTTCCAGCTATCTCCAGTATCTTGAACCAGGAACTGGTTCAACTTTGAACCAGATGAACCAGATCTGGCCAGCCTTTGGTCGGATCCCCAAAACAACACCACCAGCAGATTCCCCATGCCCAATAACCTTTGTATGCCAAATATCAGCCTTCCAGCTGTCTCCAGCAGCTTGAACCAGGAACTGGTTCAACTTTGAACCAGTTGAACCAGATTTGGCCAGCCATGGGTCGGATCCCCAAAATAACACCACCAGTGAATTCCCCATGCCCAATAACCTTTGTATGCCAAATACCAGCCTTCCAGCTATCTCCAGTAGCTTGAACCAGGAACTGGTTCAACTTTGAACCAGATGAACCAGATCTGGCCAGCCATGCGTCGGATCCCCAAAATAACACCACCAGTGGATTCCCCATGTCCAATGACCTTTGTATGCCAAATATCAACCTTCCAGCTATCTCCAGTAGCTTGAACCAGGAACTGGTTCAACTTTGAACCAGTTGAACCAGATCTGGCTAGCCATGGGTCGGATCCCCAAAATAACACCACCAGTGAATTCCCCATGCCCAACAACCTTTGTATGCCAAATATCAGCCTTCCAGCTATCTCCAGTAGCTTGAACCAGGAACTGGTTCAACTTTGAACCAGATGAACCAGATCTGGCCAGCCTTGGGTCGGATCCCCAAAACAACACCACCAGTGAATTCCCCATGCCCAATAACCTTTGTGTGCAAAAGATCAACCTTCCAGCCACTAGCGTAGCCAGAAAAAAATTTCGGAGGGGGGCAAGCCAAAATTTTTCAGAAATTAGTGCTGAAATGGAACCTGTGGAGGGCGGTTTCAAGTGCAAGCTGCTATTTTTGATGTATTTTCGTGGAAAATTAGCGCCGCAGGCGAAATATTTTTAGAAATATTTATCAGAATTCCTATTTGGTGTTAAAATGTTCTCTTTCGCCTCCTATTTCGGGGGGGGGGCATGCCCCCCTCGCCCCCCCCTGGCTACGCGCCTGCTTCCAGCTATCTCCTGTAGCTTGAACCAGGAACTGGTTCAACGTTGAACCAGCTGAACCAGATGAACCAGGCGAGATACGGCGTCGACAGTATGCTCATCGTGTTCAGCGACCCCGATTTACTGGCTTTTTCCTACGGGGGGGGTGGGTGGGGCCCCCAGAAATTCGTCTCCCCCCAGACTTGGGTCGCCCCCCCCCCAGAATCGCCCCCCCAGGATTCGGGCCTTCCCCCCCCCCAGAACTCTAAAATGCCCTTAAAAATAGTGTTTTGAGGGTAAATTTTGAAAAATTTTTCCGGCTTCGCCGGATTTTTACTCATTTTTAAGCATTTTTTAGCTATTTTAAGCTTAAATTTAAGTTAAAAATAGTTAATTTTTTAGCTTAGCAGCAAACAATAGATATTTTTAGGAATTTTTGGAAAAAATTTTCTTCCCCCCCCCCACAAATCCGAGCCCCCCCCCAGACCTGGGGGGGACCCCCCCCCAGACTTCCCCCCCCAGAAATTTTTGCCTAGGAAAAAGCCAGTTAGTATATATGGGTACCATCCCAAGGCCGAAAAACGCAGTTTTATATGGTTTACATACAATTTTCTTTGTTGACAGCTTGAACTTGGGCTGGTTCACTGTTGAACCAGCTGCACCAGATGAACCAGGCGAGATACGGCGTCGACAGTATGCTCATCGTGTTCAGCGACCCCGATTTACTATATATGGGTACCATCCCAAGGCCGAAAAACGCTGTTTTATATGGTTTAAAGACCATTTTCTTTGTTGACAGCTTGAACTTGGGCTGGTTCACTGTTGAACCAGCTGAACCAGATGAACCAGGCGAGATACGGCGTCGACAGTATGCTCATCGTGTTCAGCGACCCCGATTTACTATATATGGGTACCATCCCAAGGCCGAAAAACGCTATTTTAGACGACTTTTTGACAATTTTCTGTGTTGCGACCTCGAAAAATTTCTAAGTCCAAACGTCGATTTTTCTATTTTCGACCATCTGTAAAAATCGACCCAGAGCTAAATTCGGAAATCAAACATAAACTTGATCTGGACCATCGCCTAGATAATCAAAAATTAGTATAGAAAAATTTTTCCTATGGGCCGTTTGAAAAATCGGTGTGCGCAAAAATCGCCCTAAAAAAGTGGTCGATACAGAGAAAAAAAACCCCACTTTTAAACTTGTATCAAAAAGTCGATTTTTTCAAAGTTCATTTTTTCCGGGCAAGTTTGGTATCATTCGAAAGCTCTTGGCCTGGAGATTTCAAAAATGTAAACTTTAGCTCTCAACTCCCTACCGTTAATTAGTTATGGCTAATTAACAGTTTCCCAAATCCGCAAAGTGCCTTTATAGCTCATATTATCCCTCATGATATATATATATATATATTTATATATATATATATATATATATATATATATATATATATATATATATATATATATATATATATATATATAGTTACAGATAAGCTGTAACTCATCTTTCATGGATTCCAAAAAACTGGATCACATACCAGAAATTCAGCTGACTTTCATGAAACGATTGGAGGAAGAAAATCTGCAGCGTGCCCAGGAATTACGAAAAGTTCGCATTAGAAACGGACTTCTTGGATTTGGTATTGGAGCAATTGCGGCAGCGATTTACGGTTACACTATTTATGCAATTAAGCAGGAAGACTTTTTGGACGATACGGAACATCCATATGCGGAGGAAAAACAGAAAATTTAATTGACTTTTGCTTCTCTGTGAATAAACAGTATCATATATTTATATAAATGCTTTTGTTGTAGTTGTATTATATAATTATAACAGTTGCAAGTTGTTATTAGGGTGCTCAGAGCCCACTCTGTGCATAATGTTAGGTCAGTAATCTTTAGCAAACTAGAGACTAAAGATTTTATTACAAAAACCTTCTTAGCAAAACCAAATGTTTTACACATCAGTTTCTTAAATAAAACTGCCCATGGGACTCGTGCAAAGAATAAAATTAGCTTTGCTGCGGGCGGAGGGCAATTTTTCTTGGTTAGCGGTAACCCCATTATAGGCGGTTGAAATGTCCAAACGAGGTTAGAAATTTTGTTATATATAACCACTTAGTGTTCGGAACGCTTCCACTAGAGTAGGTCAAAGCCGGTGGTGGTATTTGGAACCGGACCGGTTCCATGACAATTTATGTGGAAAGTTTTGCTTAAAAAGTGTCAGAGGTGCATACCGTGCACCGTGGCCTGAAAATTGTGGGTCCAAAACGAAAATTTTTCAAAACTTCTTGAAAACTTAAATTTTACAATAATTGCTGATATACAAATATTATTGTCATTGCTTTCATTGAAATCGTAGGGAAAACAAACGATTTGGCCGGATCCAGGCCTCGGTGCATCCATATATATTATATGAGTGGATTTCTGATTAGTTCAGATCTGGAGACGTTATTAGCGGACAACCTTGAAAAATCGGTTTGGTTCACTTTTTGTCATTTGATTATGATTAGTAGGCATGGTTAAACCTGCAAATATCAGCTTGTTTTGATGAGCGGTTTAGGAGTAAGGTCCATTTTTGTGATTTAGCCATGGCGGCTAAATGGCCAATTTTACTTCTTGGCTTTGTTCAACTGTATTAAAAGATATATACGTGGTAGGGTGCTACTTTTGGCCCTCAAATTGTTCATAGAGCCCTACTATGGCTATGCAACAGGCGTTCTCCTTCAGCTGTCATGTAGTTTTCGAAAACAGTAGTTTTAAGGTCACTGACCCCAACCGTCGAGAGTAGTGCGAAGTTAGTTTATTCGAGCTAGAGAACTTATTACTGCGAGGCGGGACGCAATTTTGTAATACATCATTTTTAGGATCATAACAAACCTGTTGGCCAAAAATGAGCCAAATCGCAGGCCCAGTTTTGGGATATGGCTCTTTAAAGTTCGACAAATCGCCGATTTTGGGCCAAAACAGCGATTAAGTCAAGTTTGGGCCGCCATAACCGACTAACGGGAAAGATAGCGAGCTAATACTGCTAGCACATAAACTAGGTACCATAGAGACTGTTTTAGATCAATTTCAGCCAAATCTGAGAAATTTTATTTTTTTTCAATTTTTCGGTCGCATTTTGGGTGTTGAAAAATCGAAAAAAATAAAATTTCTCAGATTTGGCAGAAACTGGTCTAAAACACTGTCTATGGTACCTAGTTTATGTGCTAGCAATATTAGCTCACTATCTTTCCCCATTAGTCGGTTATGGCGGCCCAAACTTGACTTAATCGCTGTTTTGGCCCAAAATCGGCGATTTTTCGAACTTTAAAGAGCCATATTTCAAAACTGGGTCTGGGATTTGGCTCATTTTTGGCCAACAGGTTTGTTATGATCCTAAAAATGATATATTACAAAATTGCGTCCCGCCGCGCAGTCACAGGTGGACAAGGGGGGAATTCCCCCCCCCCTCGGCGAAGTCGCTCACAAGGGGTCTCGAAATTGCTCCCACAAGGGGTAAGAAAATTGCCAAAAAATAGGTTTTACAACAAAAATTTCCAAAAATTTTCCGGCTTCGCCGGCAATTTTTCCTAAAAAAACTATTTTTCGCTAAAAACGACGGAAAAATTGTTTTTACTAAAAAATCGCTGTTTTATATCGTTAAAAAACAGCAAAAATAGCTTAAAACTCGCTTTCAAAAGTGCTCATAAGAAAACTTTTTGCCACAAGGGGTACCGAAATTTGCTTCCACAAGGGTCAGTGAAATTTGACCTCCCGTTCAGGTATGCTCGCAGTAATAAGTTCTCTAGCTCGAACATTCTTACTTCGCACTACTCTCGACGGGTGGGGTCAGTTGGTGCTGGGACCAGTTCCGATTTTTGAAACCGGTTCCGGTTCTGGTTCTTGACTACCGGTTCCGGTTCCAATTGGTATTTGTGATAAAAAAGCTAAAATCACACAATTTTTCATTTTTTTGACAATTGCTATAAAAACTTAATAATTTAACTGCACAAAGCTATGAACGTGTTTTTAAACAGTGTTTCTGATTACTTTTTACTATTTATATACAAATATTTACTGTGAAAAAGATATGGTCTGTTTCATTTTTACCAATATGTTGGGGAAAATTTAACTATGTACCAGAGCTTACCAAAATACTAAGTATTAGAGATGAGATTAGGGCCGACAAAGCCCGGCCCGGCCCGCCGGGCCGGGCCGGGCCGCGCAGACCTGGTTTCCAGTCAGGGCCGGGCCGCGCAGACCTGGTTTCCAGTCAGGGAGGGCCGGGCCGGGTCTGAGGAAAATCTAGTCAGGGCCGGGCCGCGCAGCTTCCAACGAAAAAAGCTCGGCCCGGCCCGGCCCTGTTCGGCCCTGCCAAGCCCTAACGTTTTTCACATTAATTTATTGCATATGATATATATGTCGTGCGTAAAAGTAGTTTTTGCGTAATTCTAGAATTACGCAAATGTCTTGCGTAAATCTAGATTTACGCAAAATTATTTGCGTAATTCTAGAATTACGCAAAAATGTTTGCGTAAATCTAGAATTACGCAAAAACTACTTTTACGCACGACATATACACTTTCAAATTCTAATAATTGATTTTGCCTTCCTAAATTCAAAATTTCTTGCTTTCTTTGTGTCAAATGAGACTGAATATACAACAAATCCATAAAATATACATCGGCTTTCGAGTAACAAAAGGTTAATCTATACTACATACATACATATGTAACTGTTTCAAACTCTTTTCAAACAACAAACAAACAAACATCCAAACATGTAAAACATTTAACTATATCGGTAAATCGACCTCAGGCTAATTTAGTACATTTAGTGCTAATTTTCTTAGCAAGGTAGGATGCTGAAATATATTCGTAATGCACTGTTTTTGAGAGAACATGGACTTTGGATCTCGAGAATACGATAGTGAGGCAGAACACAAAATTCTAAGTGTCTCAAATCTTCATAGAAGAATTTCTTAAAAATCAGGGCTTTCTAGGGCCGGGCCGGGCCGCGCAGACCTAAACTGCGCTCAGGGCCGGGCCGGGCCAGGGCCTGAAGTTTTTGACACAGGGCCGGGCGGGGCCGAAAAAATCGGTCCTGATCTCATCTCTACTAAGTATTCTCAATCTAGATAATAGTGTTGTTTCAGTAGCCCATTTTAGTTTCAGTTTCAGTTTCAGTCGACAACCTGAGTGAATTTCAGTTTCAGTTTCAGTTTCAGTCAGATACCAAAAATAATTTCAGTTTCAGTTTCAGTCGCCATCCCAAAATAATTTCAGTTTTAGTTTCAGTTTCAGTCGCCGGTCGAAATTAATTTCAGTTTCAGTTTCAGTCGGTGACGCAAAATAGTTTCAGTTTCAGTTTCAGTCGGTGACGCCAAACAGTTTCAGTTTCAGTCCACGTTTTAGAATTAGTTTTAGTTTTAGTCCGGCTTTTTCAGTTGAAGTCATCGCCCAAAAAGATAAATTTCAGTTTTCGCATATTTGGAATTTAAAACTGTTGAAGCTGCAATTTTATTTTAAATCTCAGCTTCTATGTCTGTTCTGAGTAAAACAGTTTTATCTAATATATTGTACTTGCAATCCAATCATTTTCTTTGTGAAGACAAAAAAATTAAGGTTCGTTCTGAATTAAGTTTTAATAGTTGCTTCCTGTATTGCTTCCTGTATTGGCTTTCTCATTAACTAAGTCGGTAAATCAACAAGCTGATGAATAATTTTGTAAGTAAAAAATTAAGTCTTTTACGTATTTACGGCGTTTTTCCAAGCTCTCCAAGTTTAACTTCGCCAAACGTTCACAGTAGGTTAAAGAAGAGAAGCCAGCTAATCTTTTAGTGAACCGTCTTTGCACATTTTCAATAAGGTCAATATCTTTAACGTGGTTACGGTGACCATACTTCAGAACCATATTCTAGTTTAGGTCTAACATAAATCTTGAATAACTTAACCAAAAATATTGGATCACGACAAACAAAACATTTAAATATTAGGTTTACAGTTCTATATGCTTTGGCCACAATTTCTGCATAATATCGATCAAACCTTAAGTTTGTTTGCATAATTAAACCAAGATCCAGAATCTGCTTTACAGATTCTAACGGGCGATTATTAATGTGATATACATGTAGAGGATTATTATTACCGATGTGTAAAACAGCACATTTAGAAACAGCAACGTCAAGTTGCATTTCCATAAGCCAGTTTGAAACTCTAATGAGATCATCTTGTAAAAGTTGAGTAACCGATTTCAATTTGATTTCTAAGTATAGTTTGGAGTCATCTGCGTACAACTTTAACTTATATATATATATATATATATATATATATATATATATATATATATATATATATATATATATATATATAGTTATATATATATTAGTCGATTTCTGGGATGCTCGCATTTTTTTGCCAGCGCCCAACCACTTTTTAGGCACACAGCGTGGCCCGTAAGTGGTGCTCTCCGCAGACCGCAGTCAAGAGGCGGAGAGACGAAGGTCACGGACAGAAACATGATCCACAGGCGGTGCCACCATACGGTTATTTCAGTCACGCCCAGGGCAGTCGAGATCGTTCACCCGATTATGGAAATTTGGGTTAAAGAGAAGAAAGAGATAGCTTGGTTCGTAATGAGTGTGTGATTTTGAAGCTGAGAATAAAAGTCTATAAAACTCAGTTTATTTCACAGAAAACATAATTTATATATGCAAAAAACAGAAAATAAGACCGTGTACAATAATTTATCCCCACCCCCTCCCCCTACCAACCCCAATCTTGACGTCCTGATCAATGGCTTCATCAACTTGTTCCAATTTGGGTCAACCGAAAGTGACCGGAAATGAAGAAAATTCCCCTTCCCTTAAATATTGTTCTGAAGTTCAAGATGTCTTATTGTTGATCCAAAAACTTCAGCCTCTCTTTTGCTAGGGTGCTTCCTCGTTGCGGTCTTTATTTTTTGTCGTGTATATATTTGTCTGTCTTGTCTTTCTGTACCGGCGGTTCCGGTGTAGTGTTTTGCCACGTACCCGTTAAGCTAGTAGTGTGTTGTGTTGTCGGCTTCGGGCAGGCGTCCGCGTGTGCGAGATGCAGTTTTAGGTTCCTTTCGTGTACTAATGCTGTTTTATTATGTACTAGTAGGTAGGTTAGCTAGGTTAACTGTAATTTTATTTTACTGACTGCATGGACCGCGGCGAGGGCGCGCGCTTTCAAAAGAGGGGGTATTTTGTGGAAATTTCCTTGTTTTCGAAAATCTACAAACTTCAGAACTAATATGCAAATTAGAAATTCGACATTTTCGTAATATGCAAATTAGTTTTGACAATATTTAAGGGAGGAAATTTTCTTCATTTTCGGTCACTTTTCGATTGAACCCAAAATCATCATCAAAATTGAAGAAGCCAATGTTCAGGAAGATCCAGGTTAGAGGTTGGTAGGGGGGGGGGGGGGGGATAAATTATATGTACACGGTCTTGTTTGTCGGTTGCTTGCATATATAAATTCTGCTTTCTGAAATAAATTCATTTTTGTTAGACTTTTATGTCTCAACTTCAAAATCACACACTCATTACGCCGTGGGGGCTTTGGTTAAAACCATGTTAGAAATTGTTTCAGAAAATCTTGGGTGTTACACAATAATGTATGGCTCTAAAAATAAGTGAGAAATATATACGTTTTTAAATGTTCTAATTATAAAAACAATTAGCTAAAAATTTGAAACAGTCATGTAGGATCGTATTAGCAAGGCCCCCTTTGGTTGTAATCTGAATCTAGAGTTGTGAGACATTATTTCTTCCAATATGCAAATTAGTCTGACAATTGCTTTTACCAGTTGCAATTTTCAACCGTTGCGTTCAGTAGCAAGGAAAATCTGATCTGCCTGACTAAACTAGAAGACAAAATTAGTGCTGTTGCAATCGTGATTTCTTATTTGGAAATTCTGATTTGGCAGGAATATGCAGAAACGGACAATATTGCAAACATAGTAAGTCCAAAAAACTTGCCACAAAAACATTTTGCTAAACATCGCCAGTTTTCAATAAAGTCGTCGCACTCTTTTGCCAATTATTCACTGTCATCATGTAGTGAAAAATCACCAAACAACTTGGCAGATGAATATGTAGGATCCATGTCTGCTACAAAAGTAGCCACAACAAGTGCGTCCATATTGAACATGTCTGCTGTAGCAGCCCTTTTGATCTTTATACAAAATGCCAGTTTTGAAATTTTTCCATATATAGCCTTGGGGCTTGAAGGGCTCGTCACCGTAATTTTCAAGTTCTCCAGTTATTACACCTGAATAGTGTTAAGCTGACCTGCAGAAATTTTTGTCGTCCGGCCGTACCGCCGGCTTACTTTCTGAAGATCGCCGGCCGGCCGAAAACGGTTACCCGGCTGACGGCCCGATCGGCCGTTCGCCGTTCCGACTGGCCAGAAACGGTCGCTGACGAATCGAAGACAAAACTGGCTAAGATTGTAAAAAACAAGAAACCAGGATATGCAAAAAATGCATCAGCATGATTTAAAGTAGATTTACTGAGAAAATTCTGATAAACCGATGGAATAAAGCGCGGAACTTTAGTTGTTTGTCTTGTTTCTGAGAGCATATGAACTTATATTTTAATGTGAAAATGAGCAAAATCTGTGACTGTCAAGTTTGGACCAAAGCGACCCCCAATTAAGCTCGAAAACACAAACGTGCGTGTAATTTGTAGCTGCTTTTAGTGTTTGAGGCCGGCCGGGGTTTCAGCGGCAGGCCGCTTGCCGGCCTCCGGCCGGACGATCGCCGGCCGGCCCGGCCGAACCTATCTCCCGGCCGACCGGCCGGCCTGGAGCAGGTATTAGCTATTATAACTGCTAAGATATTTATTTTCGGATGTTATCTTAGAAAAACAGCACAGCATAGCATAAAAGGGTTTCAAAACTAGATTTAGAGTCTATTTTATAGTCTTTAGTTGCTCTATTTTGTAAATTTCTGATTGGTGAATTGTATCTTAGTTAGCGGCCGGCCGGCCGGTTGGCTGGCCGGCCGGCGAGCAAAAGTCAGCCGGCCGGCTTCAGCCGGCCGGCCTCAAACAGTAGCTGCTTTGACTTCAGCTCGCAAGAATAATGGTCAAATGTACTTTATTCACAAGGGTCTGATTAGCAACGGAGGGCGTCAGCCGTTAGCGCGCAGAGCTTAATTTTTCGCTCACTCTGGCCGCGCCTTGGATTTTAAATGTTGGAGGTGGGCTTTGTGTTTGGCTGAGCTGTGGGTCACGTATCGTTTAATGATTCCTACCTCGACTGCGTGAGATAATGCCCTTTTTAGGGGCCAACTTG
>JASAND010025924.1:0-13445 GCA_030248195.1 Trissonchulus latispiculum
CTCGTTTGGGACATTAGACGAAATTGCTCTCGGCAAAAAGTTTTTAAGCAAACGGCGCAAAATAAAGAAATTAATACGAATGTTACACATTGCCAAAGTTTAGGCACACAAAATTGTTCTAATTGATCGCTATGCAGTCTTAGAAAGATGAATTGGTTGCAGTAGTTTTAGAATCAGGAATCACAACTTCAGAGCTATCCCTATATATATATACATATATATATATATATATATATATATATATATATATATATATAATATATGTCGCAGGCTACAAGCATTCTCAGTCGGCACGCGTGCTAACTAGAAATTTCAGGCGGCATGCGTGCAAGGTTGGGAGTCTCGGTCACGGTCTCGGTCTCGATCTCGCCAAAAGCCGAGACTTGACCAGTCTCGGTCTCGGTCTCGCTCGCCCAAAAGTCTCGGTCTCGGACCGATACCGGAAATTTTTTGAAAACATCTAGTTTCAGCGAAATTTTCAACTCAATGTAACAAAAATTAACTGACGAGGTGCGGAAACCGTATATTTATGTGTTAAAGCCCCAAATACTGGGCCAAAGCCTTAAAAACTGGAAGAAATTAAATTTAAGCTTAAAATTGCTAGTCTCGGTCTCGGTCTCGGTCTCGCCCAAAAGCCGAGACTTGGCCAGTCTCGGTCTCGGTACCCTGGTCTCGGTCTCGGTGAAATCTCGGTCTCGCCCAACCCTGCACGCGTGCCGCCTAGCCTTCAAACGTACCCACCCAGCATTATGGCTAAATGATTAAATCAGCTATAAACTAACCATTTCGTTAAATTCATTACTAATTCTACTTTAAAATTTGATGTAGCAGCACAGTCAGTCTAGCTTTTTCCTACAGGGGGAGGGGGTGGAGGCCCCCCAGGATTCGGGCCTTCCCCCCCCCAGAACTTTAAAGTGCCTGGAAAAATAGGGTTTCGAGGGTAAATTTTGAAAAATTTTTCCGGCTTCGCCGGATTTTTACCTATTTTTAAGCATTTTAGCTATTTTAAGCTTAAATTTAAGTTAAAAATAGTTAATTTTTAGCTCAGTAGCAAAAAATAGCTATTTTAGGCATGTTTCCTGCCCCACCCCCCAGAAATCCGAGCAGCCCCAGACCTGAGAGGGCCCCTAGACTTCTCCGCCCAGAAAGTTTTGCCTAGGAAAAAGCCAGTCAGTGAAGGTTCAAATTTCAAATAGTAAAATAGTTGATAATACTATTTAAATCCTACTCAAAATATAAGTAAAGAGGAGGGATAGCAATGAGAATGCTAAGACTAAGTTCATTTTAGGCGGCACGCGAGACGACTGGATTTATCAGTCTTCGCGCTGTAACACTGAGTTTAAACTAGAGGGAATGCTAAAAGCCTAAAGTGCATTAGGCGGCAAGCGTACCGACTGAAAATTTCAGGCCACACGCTGTAAACGAAGTCCACAATGCTGGGTACGTTAAAAGGCTAGGCGGCACGCGTGCCGCCTGAAATTTCTAGTCAGCACGCACGCCGACTGAGAATGCTTGTAGCGTGCGACATATATATACACTTTCGAAAAAACGTCTATGGGTATTTAAGCTTCCAGCTTTTTGCCTTCTTGCGGGTTCTGGAGGACGATGCTGCCATGCTGAGTCTGAGGAAGGACCGGAAGGACAGCGCTAACTCAATCGCTGTGCTTCCACCCGTATTAGGCTATATTATTGAACAGCACTCTTGGAGTTCATCTCACTTTGGTGCAAAGGCTGTTATGGCCGTTATTTTCGCATTGAAGACTTCTTGTGCTGTGTGCTGCTCCTCGGGCTAGCCGCCAGATATGGCAACGCCGAGGCCGACGGAGCATGTTTATTAAAAAGGAGGAGACATCATCCGTCGTGATGTCGACCAGGCTCTGAGACTCCTTCTGGCAACTTGGTTGAGTTGTTTTTGACCAACCTTACGGGGCCAGTTTCCTGGATAACAGTTGCACCTTCGGGTGATGATCATCACACTGTGATGTCTAATGCAGCAAACAACAACAACAACAACAATAGGGGGGATAACCGGATAACAACAAATATCCGGTGCCCATCAATATGTATATACATATCTGGGCTTATTTTACTGACACTGGGGAGCCCATCATAAACACCCTTCCCCCAAAAAGTGGGTACAAACTATTATCCAGAAAAAATCGCTCATAAGACTAAATTTTCAAAAATGTTCCATCTTTGCCGGAGATTTTTAGTCAAGTTTTTGTTTATTTAAGCACTAAATCCGCTTATTTTGGCGATTACTATAAGGACAGATCAATTTTTGCATGTTTTTAGAAACATGTTTGCCCACCGAGGGCCCCCCGCCAAAAAGCTCCCCCCAAGAGAATACCCTAGAATACGCCCAGCATATAATATATACAATATAATATACCTATATATACATACTCTGTGACAAATCGGCCACTGAATTGATCGGAATTACTTGTAGCTGTATTGGAAGATTTATCCATGATATATCTACCTGAAATAAATATATATATATATATATATCCGTTCATCAGCAAAGCAGCAGTTTTACATACCTTGATAGATTTATTTGGAATATTTATCTATAGGTACGTCGTATACATCATCTACAATGCATCTATATTTACACGTACAGGCAACAGTTGACCACCATAAGTGTGGCTGGCGAAAACATACGTAGGGAGGGGATCTGGCTAAAATAGGTAGGGGGATCAAGAAAAAGTCGGTAACAGGGGTTACACAGGAAAACGTTTTCCTGAAAAAGTCTTTAAAAATCTGGAAAAATTGTTTAACGCTAAAGTTTTTGCAGACTTTTTTCCAGACTCTTTCCAGAGTCACCCATATGAGAAAGATCGAATTTTAATAGCCTATCTTAAGGTGCTGGTATCCTTTTGTGCAGTATATACTTTTGTGGTGATTTTTCGAAACGCTGTAAGTTTCGCAATTTTGGGAGTTGCAAAGAGCTTTATACATCGTTTTAAAGCTTGTGATCTGTACATTCACATGAGCTTACGAAAGTAGCAAAATTAGCAAAAAATAGCAAAAATTTTCTCACATGCTGACAGCTGACATCTGAATATAGACCAAAACTTTTTGAACATCGATTTCTCAAAACTGCGAAATCGGCCAAAATTTTTTCTTGTGCCATGATATGAAGGACATGTGGGCCGAGGGACATTTTCTGGGCTTATTCTAGGGATTTTTTCTTGGGGGGGGGCTTCTTGGGGGGGCCCCCCCCAAAGGTCCGAGGGGCAAGGAATTTTTGGGGGGGGGGGCGAAAATTTTTCGAAAAATATGCTAAAAATATCGCTATTTTTCTGGCATATACTATAAAAGTTGATTTTCATAGCAAAAATAAGTAGATTTAGTGTTGAAAAGGGCAAAAATTGAGTAAAAATCTCCGGCGAAGCCGGAAAATTTTTGAAAATTTGGCCTTCTGAGCTATTTTTTCAGGGCAAAATTTGGTATCAAAAGGGGCGCCCACTTTTTTTGGGGGGGGGGGCAATTTTTGGGGGGGGGCCGATTTTTGGGGGGGGGAAGGGTGTTTATGGGGGGGGCCCCCCCACCCCCCCCCCACTAGAATAAGCCCAGATTTTTGGGAATTGGCTCCAAAAGTCCCAATACTCCAGAAAATCCGGCAAATGTGCGATGACATGAAATTTCGCAATTTTGTATTCAGTTTTCTCGCAACTGGAGATGTTTTAGAACAAAACTCCGGTTGAAGAAGTAAAGATAAAAGTTTCATAGGCACGTGACGTTAGTTGGCACAGCAACTATTGGTGGATGGTTCCATGTCAAAAGTTGCTCAGCTCACTTAGGGCTTTCATTTAATACCAAATTTGACCCCTTTTGAAAAATTTTATTTTTGACCCAAAATCGCCCAAGTCCCCCACACTACCCCACCACAGCACTCTACAGCCACTTTGGGTACGCAGTTCTATGACAAAAGTTGCTCAGCTCACTTAGGGCTTTCATTTGGTACCAAATTTGACCACTTTTGAAAACTTTTATTTTTGACCCAAAATCGCCTATATAAGCATACGTGTGCTTGGGGGGGGTTTGGGGGGGGGTTTTCACCCCCCAACCTGAGCTCACCCCCCCCCAGAGGGGTCCCTCACCCAGAATCCGGATTTTTCCGGTAAAAAACCGGAAAATCCGGTTTTACGGCGGCCTTCGGCCGCCCTTCACCCCCCCCAGAACTTCCCCTCCTGCACATGTCTGTATATAAGTCCCCACCACAGCACAATACAGACACTTTGGGTACGCAGTTCTATGACAAAAGTTGTTCAGCTCACTTAGGGCTTTCATTTGATACCAAATTTGACCACTTTTGAAAAACTTCATTTTCGACCACGTGACCCCCCCCCCGCCCGACTGACGCTTCAAAACGGCAAATCGGAACCAGCCCAGCAAGATAGGTACATCGGACGGCAAAACGAATAGCGGGAATGAGCTGGGCGCATGGGAAACTGGGAAAACCCCTATAGACAAAGTTTTGAGAGGCCAGGTAGAGCCAACCACGGACCTCCAGGAAGCGGTTCACGACTTGACCCTCCCGACGGCAAAGTAGAACCAGCCCAGCAAAATAGGTACGTCGGACGGCAAAACGGATACCGGGAATGAGCTGGGCATACCACCAGAAAACTCCTATAGACAAGGTTTTGAGAGGCCAGGTAAAGCCTACTATGGACCTCCAGGAAGCAGTTTCCGACTTGACCCTCCCGACGGCAAAGTGGAACCAGCCCAGCAAGCTAAGCTGGGTGGGTCTGACGGTAAAGCTGACTGCGGGAATCGATTCTCCGTGCCAGAAAACCATTGTATGGAAGATTTGAGCTTTCAAAGTTAAATAGATAGCGAGAAATTTCGATTTTTCATTTTTCGAATTTTCGCCATTTTTGACGGACCACTGTGGTCGCTAGGGAAGGGATAAAGAAACGAAACCTAGACCGTTAGTTAAGTTCAATATATGTAAATTCTGAATATAAAAGAAATCAGCTCCAGCTTGTAACATTCGACCTGAGCGACGACCACAAAATGGTCACTTTTCGCTCTGAGCCGACTTTGCGGCGCCACTGCGGCGCAAAAAAGTTACTATTCTTAAATTCTTTAGAGTGTACTACTAGACCCTATAGCCCTTTATTTTTGGCCCACCGCTGCAGATCACGTGAAAGCGGCGAACTTTATGTACAGTACAACCATCAAATAGGAGAAACCGGAAAAAATGGTTATCATTAGATTTTCGATTTGTCGTTTAATAAAAAGTTACAGCCAAAATTCGAAAATTTGGGTTTTAATTTCCCGCCACGCTATAATTTTTCTAAGACATTTTCAGACTTTTACAGATATTCTTCAAACTAGAAAATCTTTGAAAATTTCGTTTCTAAATGATATTCAAGGTGTAGAATAACCTTGATAAGGTTTACCTACCTTATAATACCTCATAATACCTTTAATAAGGTTATTCTACGTAAGCATTCTAAGCCATGGGAATACCCATATTTTCGGATTTTGGCTGGAACTTCATTATAAGGCAGCAGGTTTTCTCGAAACCGGACCTGTGCTCATAGTTTCACCAAACTTTCTGGGGGGGGGGGCAGGGTTGAGAGAATCGGTCTCGTCCAAAAGCCGAGACTTGGCCAGTCTCGGTCTCGGAGACCAGAAATTTACTGAAAATGTGAAAACAATTTTCGCGATAATTTGAAATCAATGTTATGAAAATTAACTAACGAAGTGCGGAAACTATAGTCAAGCGGGAAAAAACCCACTTTTCAGATTTTTGGCCAAAACTTTTTTCTGGTTTGAGATATTGAAATACTGACTATACAGGCAGCTAGGCCTAGTCGTAAGCTTTCTTATGATCTATAGAACACCTCTCTAGGGTGCGTGCGCCGTTAGCGAGAAAAATTGTCCCAAACTGGCGGGGAAAAACCCAATCCGGGAAAAACCCATATGCGGGAAAAGACCCACCCCGAAAATTTTTTGGCAAGTTGCCAGGAGCATTTCTAACCGTTCCAAATGAAAGAGGGGTTGTTTTTAGTACAGCTGCATCGAAATATATTAGTTTTTGTTGAAAAATTGAGGTCATAGTGACTTTTGAAAATTTGGTATGTTTAACACATATAGTCAATCGGGAAAAAACTCCATTTTTTCAAACTTTTGGACGTGTAGAACTCACTTTTTGGAATTATGGGAAAATTCTTGTAGTTTGAAGAATGGCAACCCCTACGGATTATTTTCATGTATTAATGCCTTCTCTGGACTGTAGCAATAGAGAGTAGTTTGTGATCTGTTTGCTGGGGAAAAAAGCCAAAATCGGGGAAAAAAGCCAGTCATCGGGAAAAAACGCCACTTTGGTCGAAGCATATCCTGAAGGCGTAGACCAATTCCGAGTGTTCCAACGTGTTCAGCGTCGCTTATTTACCCTAGATTTGTTGTTTTCCGAGGCAAATTGCCTTCGTAAAGCATTAAATAGAACTTTTTAGTTTGCAGCATAAACTGGCTAGGTTTCATCAAATATAACGTAAACATATATACATTTTTTAAAAACCTGCCAAAACGAAGGCTAACCGCAAAATAGTGTTTTCCAATAAATTCGTAATGCTCTTTTTGACCAATTGTGCCAGTTTCAGGATGAAATGTGGAGTGTAGCGGTCAAAACGACTGACGTGACATATATATAGTCCAAAAGTTGTTGATTTCAGGGACTGTCCACCTAAAAACGGTATTGCTTTGTAAAACTTGAATTGTTGATTATTTTCAAAATAGTTATCATGCCAGAAATCTAGAAAAACTGCTCACTATGGGTCTCGCAAGCGACTGGCTTTTTTTTCCCGATGGGTCAAAATCATCGGGAAAATAAAGCCACACCTGCCCAGAGACAACGTGACATCCTAAACTGTTTGCAGTTGTATGAGGACAAAGCCTGACACGTTCTCTCTTGATTGCAATAGAAATTATTTGGATCAAGGCACCCAGGGGGGGGGGGGGGAACCAGAAACGCATTTTTATGCAATAAATTTGATATTTTTGTGCTCAGGACGACGAGACGAGTCGATTGGTACCAAAATTTTCCACTTTTAAAAATTTTGTTCGGCGACCTTTTTATATTTTATTTTAATTTTAATTTAATTTAAATTTTATTTTAAAACCATAGGTGTGGTAGGGGGGGGGGACCCCTCTCCATCAAAATGACAAATTTTGGCGCCCCCCCCCCAGATTTTCACCTTTTTGCTACCCCCCCCCCCAGATTTTTGGCCAAAAAGTGGCCAAAAATGGCATAAAATCGAAAATTTAGGGGGGTCCCCCCAGGTGTAATTGGGGGGAGGTTTGGGGGGGGTAACCCCCCCCAGCCATTTTTCCAAACCACCCCCAAAAATTTTTGGGGGCCCCCGGCCCCCCCAACTGGGGGGGGGGTAGTCGCGCCGAAGGCGCGAAAAATTGGCCAAAAATCGGGTATTTTTAGGGTAAATTTTGCAAAATTTTTCAAAAATGTTCAAATTTTTGGCTTAAAGTGTTCATTAGTGCGTGAAATACACGTTTTCAACAGTTTTATGGACTTTCTGACTCAATATTGACCTTATTTTGTAGTTAGAAACATGTTGGCAACCAAGTTTTCGAGTTTAAAACCCCTGTCTAATGTTAAAATTAGTTAATGGTTGGATGTTTTTTCGCATTAGCAATGGCTGAAAATGCGATTTTTGGCATAAAAATAGGAAAAAATTTTTGGGGGAGGTGTGTGGGTGTGGTGGGGGGGTGGGGGGGGGGGGGGGGGGGTGGGGGCAGGTCTAAAAAGGGGGCCCGCCCCCAAATTTTGTTACACCTATGCCCCCCACCCTCCGTCGGAACCCCCCCCCCCCCAGATTTTTTGCCCAGCCAGTAGCCACACCTATGCTCCTAACACATCTATATTTGGATTTGGATCGGTTTGAATATGCCGTTATATATACGTATACGTACCGTGGGCAAATACCTATCCGATCGTATATATATTCAAACTTCTCTTGTATACCTCCCCCAAATGGAGGGGTCGCCGACCCTCCCCAAAAAAATTTTTTTTACCCCTCCCCCAAAATAGGCCTTTCCCCCCTAAAAATTTTCAACCCCCTACCAGAATTATTGCAAATTTTTAGCCAAAAATTCGAAATTTTTAAAAAGTAGCGAAAAAAATTGCTAAATTGCCTAAATTACCTTAAAAATCCGCTAAAATAGCTGAATATTGAGAAACATTTTCAGTTTTTTAACGAAAAACCGATTTTTTGCCGACCCCCCTCGAAACTTTTTCTTTTTCTTACCCCTCCCTGGCTTATCCCTAGTTGGGGGTGGGAGGCCCCCATAAATTCCGACATCCCCCCATAATCCCAAAAATTGCCAAATTTTACCATTTTTATTCTAAATTTTCAAAAATATTTCCGGCTTCGCCGGATTTTTGACTAAATTTTCGCTATATATTTCAATTTAAAAAACACCTAAAATTAGTCATTTTCTAGCGATTTTTAGCAGTTTGTAAATAAAAAACCTTCCATGGACCTGCTGTTTTTCCAATCCTGTCCTGAGGACCGTTGCATCAAAGTGATTAGTTGATTAGTGTAGCAGTTCTTCGATAAGAACTTTTACTATAGAACACCGTTTTTGGAGTTTTTGGCACCATATCGTAGCTGTTGAAGTGCTTCATCCAAAAATCATGAAGTATTTATATACTTTATCCTCACACACTCATTCAGTTAAAGGAAAAATTTGCTCTCAATCGTAATTTCTTTACTTTTCAAGCTGGCATCGTTTCAAGTTGTATTTAATTTAGACTTTTGATTTCATTAGAACGCTCAAGGCGCTTAAAAATTAGATATCAATTATTGTTGAAGCCCACCCATAGCTTTGATTATTCTTCAAAAACTGCTACGCTAATCAACTATTCACTTTTATGCAGCGGGCCCCAGGTGGTCCGATTTTTGGAGGTGGCGCCAGGCGAACCGGTCGAGCACGTTTTGATTAAAAGATAACAAATTTTTGGTTTTTGTCATTATTCTCATTCTCATTAGTACGCAGTCGATTGACGTAACGAAATTAGCAGTATTGCTATTACAACTTTTGAGCTATCTCTGGGGGTTCAAACAGTACCAACCAACCAAAACCAGTACCATATCAATTTTTTTAAAATTACTGCCAAGCCTTACAGACAATTTTGATTTATTTATGCTGAGTTGATACACCGTCCAATTGCACATTTTATCAAATTTTATTTAGCTGAGTTCATTGCTTTTAATTTGGCGTGTGCATTACCGGGAAACGTTCCCCCAAAGTTTAATTCTCAAGCAATCCATTTAAACTTTCGGAAATGGTAGGTGGTGTTAAATGATTGCAATATGCAGAGTTTAGAGAATCCAGTGCTTGCTAATTACACAGCACATTTTGACACAAAACTAATGCTTTTTTGCTGCATGCAGTTTTGAGTATGAGAAAGTACCACTACCGGGATTTCCTTCGCAACTTTTGAATGGATGAAGCAATTTTGACAAAAGTTTGGGTGAATCAAGTCTGGTTGGCTATCTATAAACTTTGGCACGGAAATCTAACTAGATCCGATGGTGCTATAGGCACTAGTCAGCTAAATAGTTAAGTTTATGATTTATTTTTAATTTAATTTTTAGAGTTAAATTTTTAATTTTTTCTAAACAAATTTGGTTAAGTACGTTGGGATTGAACTGGACATGGGGGGGGGCGAAAAACGTTCCCCTGTGTTAGTCATATTAACCTACATCAATTATCTTTTCAAAGAAACTTATGCCTAAATCTACCGCAACCAGATTAAAATTTTTCAAAATATATACTTTTAAACGATACTCCTTGACAACAGCGGACTTTTCTTTCTTTCCTATTTGAGACTGGCCTCCCATCTGACCCTTTTCTGCAGCCAATGCTTTTTCAACTGCCTTCCAAGTGGGCACTGCTAGATTTAAGCCATCCTACTTTCTACAAGTATACGGGGACAACTTCTCTTGGAAAGAACAAGACTGGTTGCCCTGGGGGAGACTGCAGTAACCGTACGCCGGCTTGGCTTGGGGACTACGTTTTCTGTCCATAGTATTCTTCTTTTCGCCTCTTGTCCGTTTGCGGTCTGCGGGGAGAAGCACCTGGCAGGCCACGCGTGGAGCCTAAATGGTATCGAGCACTAATTGGCTAGCTACCAACATGGCTTTGCGCATGCGTAAACAATCAAGATTTTATTTAGGCTTTATATATTCAATTTTACTCTACCACGTGAAAGAGCACAAATAGGGCTTTAAAATGATGTGCATAGTGTTGTTTTCATTTGCAAGTTTTAGTTTTATTTTGATTTTTGCCATTTGCCAAAACTTGGCAAACTTTTGATTTGATTTTTGATTTGTTATCAAAACTGCTGCACTTTTGATTTGATGTTTGATAAATAAAAGCCCAGACAGCATTGATTTTTGATTTTTAGTACAGTTTTTTTACATTCGGAGTTTCTGAGACTTGTAAATACTGTCAGACACTTGTGAGACCGGCCACTGGTTTTTCACTATGCTCTCGTAGTTTGGACGATAAGGAAATTTCATTTTTGCTTTTTGCCAAAACTTGGCAAAGCTTTGATTTGATTTTTGATTTGTTATCAAAACTGCTGCACTTTTGATTTGATTTTTGATAAATAAAACCCAAACAGCTTTGATTTTTGATTTTTTAGTACAGTTTTTTACATTCGGAGTTTCTGAGACTTGTAACACTGTCAGACACTTGTGGGACCGGCCACTGGTTTTTCACCATGCTCTCGTAGTTAGAACGATAAGGAAAAGATGTTCGTCAAGTCAGCAGACGCGATTTAACTACGAGTTATAATTTTGATGTAACTGGATAGACCTGAATTTGTAATATGTAGTAACCTTCTTTTAATCTGTAGTTGTAAGGTTAATGAGAAATCAGCGTTGAAGGTGGTGATTCCTTTTGGGCACATATTGTTGTTTGGCGGCTTAAATCAAGATGAAATTTGATGAAACTTTCCGAAATAAGTTCTGTTTTCGTTCTAACACCCTCCGCGCAATCCCGATTCAAAAAGTCGAGATTTCCGGTCAGAGTGGTTTTTCCCAATTTCTGAACGTTTGGCAGCTGCTATACAGTTATGACTATATTTATTCGAAAGATCTCATTGAGCTTCATATTTTTGCTTTTTAAAGCGAGTTTCTACTTTTTTCTTTTCTTTCTACCGTAAGATATAGACAGATTGTTTTGGCGTCGACAACTTGTCATTTTTGCAGAAATCAAATAATCCAACATTTCTTCAACTACGCAAGCTGTACAATCAAACTAAGGGCGTCGATCTGAAGGTCTCACAGGGACATATTATCCGATGCATGATCGTCTTCCAACTTCTATCCTGTAGGCTGCTATCATAAAAAATGTAATTTTTGCAAAAACACGACCAATTTTTTCCAAAGACTGTGGAGTATTCACCATGCAAGCTGGAGGGCTGCTACTGAACAAATGTGTTTTGCATAAATATACCCAGGGACGATTTTTTAGTTGCCCCGATTGCTGCTTTCTAGCTAAAGTAATCGCTTGACAAATTTGGAAAAAGTAGGCAAAATACAGGTTACGCACACATTTCAGCTTATTTCTCCATAACGAAGAATGATTTCACAATAAATAAAAAATCGTCCCCAGCTATTTGATAGAGACATCGAATGATATAACCGATGTCTGGCGAAAAAATTTACTTGAGTCTGCAAAAATTCTGGAAAATTATACTTCTTCTAATATGTGTTAAAAGTGTTTTAGAAAAGCAACATTAGTTTCGTGGCATGCATTAAAAAGAGAAAATGTTAAGCTACATTTTGATGTAAAAATGGCTTCTTAACTCCAAGAAATGAATGAGTAATAATGGTGCAAACTTTATGTGACCAAAGGGAATCACCACCTTAAAAGGCTCCATGCAATCTTTAACACATAAGATGTTTGTCTCTGCTGCGCATGTGACTCAGATTTGGTCACGTGGCTGCGTCACATATGCTAGAGAAATGAACATCTCTATGTTAAAGATATCAAATTTCAAACGCCGATTTCTCATCAACCTTAAGCCGATTTCACACGATGGGTATTTTCATGGGGATTCCCCTGGGGAATCCCCCGGGGACACAACATTCGAAAGTTTTGCAAAAAATCACCAGGGATCCCCATGGGGCATTTTCATGGGGATGCCGTTCACACGATGGGGACAATTCCCTGGGGATGCTTACTATATAGTTATTACTTGCTATTACGAACAAATGGAATTACTGTTTCCTAACAATTTGAACAGTAATGATAATATCAATTCTAAATATCTTTATTCATTATCAAAAACTTATCAACAAAAAATTATTAACAGTATACTTTATCAAATAAATGAGCTCATGATAGCTAAGGTAAAAATATATTTATCATAATTTAATTAAAAGTTTAGACGTTTTCGCTGCAACTGATTACTTTTTGAAAAATTTTATCTTTTTTCGTTTGACAATGATTTTTCTTCTTTTTTCTTTTATTTCATTTTTGAAAACGAGAAATTTCAGTAGTTTTGCTTGTCTTAGTTTTTTAAACAAATTATCACACCACTGAAATTGAATTACTGTACTCATGTTCCTTGTTGCATAGGATATATTACTGCGTATTTAGTCGAAATACGTTTATTACTGCCTTGTCAAAAATGTCAGCTGATTTTTTGCTGCTCTCTGATTGGTTGTTTCATGGGGATCCCCATAGAAAATTGCTCGGCGAGCAATCCGTCCCCATGGGGATTTTTATGGGGATCCCCACGAAAATCCCCATAGAAAACCCCATGGGGCGTCCCCGTGGGGACAGATGGTGTCCCCATGGGGAAATCCCCTGGGGAATCACCACGGAAATTCCCATCGTGTGAAATCGGCTTTACAACTACTTAAAAGGAAAATTACTCCATATACTACAAATTGAGGGCTATCAAATGACATCAAAATTATAATTTGTAGTTAAATCGCCTCCGCTGACTTGGCGAACGTGGTTCTGTGTCAAAATTTTTTAGACCCTGCCCGGACATTTTGGACTTAGAGCAGATACCACATATTATGCATGTAACATCTCCTAACTCTAAAGCCATTGAAGTTGCTGCCATGTCCTTTGTAGACATGTGCAGGAGGGGAAATTTTGGGAGGGGTCACCGTGAGTGCCGGATTTTACGGTATTTTGCCCAAAAATCCGGATGTGGGGGGAATGAGGGGACCCCTCTGGAGGGGGGTTAGGTCCCAGTGTGGGGGTGAAGCCCCAAGCGCAGGTATGCGCCCTCTGGTTTTCAAGCCACCGGCGGCTGATATTTTGTATCACACTATACTTGTATTTTTGCATAACAGATTCACAAAAAATCACTATCAACTTTTTGTAAAAAGCCTCTATGGCAACCGCTAAGGCAAAACTAATGCTAAATTCGAGCTAAAACT
>JASAND010025925.1:0-22521 GCA_030248195.1 Trissonchulus latispiculum
TTTAATCAGATGTTCTCAATTAAATTATTAATTTGTGTGGTTGTTTGCTGCTGACGCTATTAGTACTGTTCTTTTTTAGAAAGGAACAAGATCAAACTTCTGAGGCATATAACGTTATGATGGGAAGTTCAAATGTAGACCCTGGAACTGGAAATTTCAAAATTGATATTCTTTTGGGGTCGATCAGCATCGGTGACAAGGTGATCCCTATAAACTTAGTCTACTCCAGTAATCTGGCAAAACTAGGCTGGAATCCTCACGATGTCGGAGTAGGATGGAGTTTCAATCTACCTTATGTCGTGCTGCCTCGGTCTAGCTATTCCAGGGAAGATTTTACCATTAATGATGGACAAGGAAGAATATTTAAGGTTCCCAGAGGGCAAACTCCGGATGAAGTTAGCGGATATAAAATTCGTTACTACATGACGAAAGACACCTACATAAACGAACCAGTTTGGAGTTCGGATTTCGTCATCAGGCGAAGAGGCGATACATTCTCATTCAAACACACAACTTCCACAGAAGGGTACGAACTTGACTACCTGTCCGTTGAAGGTTTTTCTTTTTCTTTCAAACAAACTGGACCACAGGAAAAGAAAATCATAAATACTAGAACGAATGAAGTAATGGCAGTACTTTTGATTCAACCAACCCAGCTTAATATAACAATAATAGGATGGATTAACAATACAAACCTAACTTATTCATTGGATTACGAGCAACCGTCTGTTCTAAGTGCAATTCGATGTACGTCCTGTAGTACAAAGTTTGATTATGAATTCAAATACAACGACAACAATGTAGAATTCGCAATCACGGAAATGAAATATCCTAATGGAGTTCTGGAAAATATTACTTATGGGTTTTTTACACGAGCGAACCCAGATTCCCCTGCTCCGTATAGCAGCATATACGTTGTAAACGAAGTACAGACTATTGTGGGTCAAAATAAAGCAAGCAACAGGAAAACAAAGACCCTATCGTCATGCTAACGCAGTACAACTACGACCCAGACGTTAACGGCAGAAATTTTCTAGGGCTTCCTAGCATTACCAACGACAAAATTTTAGATGCTTTGTTTGAATATCCTGGCAGATATAACTACTCTACGGCAGTCTATACTTGCAATTCCGAAACCAAGTATACCTTCAACAAGTTTCATTTGCTGGTATCCATTGAAAAACGTGATAGGGAAGCAAATGCGCTTTTGGAGAAAACTACTTATGAGTATCCCTGTCCAGACAATGTACCATTTCAGACTAACGAGGAACAGTGCGAAAGTGTAGCACACTACAATCTTCCATCAATGAAAACTGTCACACATTATAGTGCTGCAACGGGTATTTCATATAGCTACGAACAGCAGTATGTGTATGACGACTACGGGAATCTCATTTATGAAAAGCTACCATCTGGTCTTACCCGATCAATTACGTACACAGGGTCAGATTTTAAAGGAGGGCAACGAGTCATTTCATCAGAAACCATTTCACGGAAAGACCAAGAGTATTTGGAGTTCGGAGAGACAGCGAACTACAACTATGTTCGAAATTACAGTTACGATATGGTGAACAATTTAGATAAAAGACCCTCCCTCTATAAACTATCTAAAATGACCTGGTCAGCATTCGATTCCAACAGTCGTCGCTTGAAATTCATAAAGTTAAATGAAACAAGTTTTTCCTACAGTTACGAAAGCGAAGCTGTCTTTGGACGATTGTCGGAAGTGAAGACTATTTCGTTCGAAACGGGGCCTGATCGAACGTTTATTGAATCATACGAATACGAGATGGAGACGCCTTCTGATGGTCAATATGCAACTACAATGACGACAACTCACAAAATGATTGGCGATGATTCGAATGAGATGCTGTCTGAGATTAGCACTGAACACTTGCCTTCCCAATTGGTCTATTCAAAAACGTTTCCAAACAAAACAACTATTGTGTACAAGTATGACGAGTTTGGTAGGATCACCAAGAAAACCTTGAAGAAAGCTGATTTATCTGAGTATCTAGAACCTGTAGAAGTGACCGAGCCAGAAATACTCCTTGAGCATACTACATACGTGGATGATCCCGCTATACAAAGAGTTGAAGTGGAAGATGTCAGTGGTAGAAAAACAGTGGTCCTTTTGGACAACTTAGGCCGAGTGACAGACAGTTGGATAAAGATTGAAAATGAAGACTACGTCCTTGTTGCCGAAAATTATTATGACGAATGTGGATATCTAAATAAGAGTACTACATATTGGAAAACCTGGTCTGATGTTAGCATGAACATGTCCGTTTCCTATGAACATGATGCTCTTGGCCGAGTCATCAAGAAATCATTTGAAGATGGATATGACGAAATTACCTATTTTGATGTCATCTCAACAGGCACAGTTAAATGGATTTATCAAAGTGGAAATTTCCTAAACTACTTTACCTTTGGAATGTATACAGTTTCGGACGAATTTGGAGTGCGGAGAATTGCGCGCTTGAGATCAATAGACCTCGAAAAGTCGGAGCTCTTTACCGTTGAAAATTCTGTTGCAATTGAAACTATGACCTACGATAGTTTATACAGGTTACGCTCCAAACAGTTAAGCAGTGGAGGTGCCAATGACCAAAACCTTCTTCGAAAAGTTTACCAATACGATCAATATGGTCTACTCGTGCAACTCAAGTTTGAGCCCAGCATTGGGGAAGAAGTTGTAATCGCCTACGACTACGACCTCTTACACAGAAAACCAACAGAGGTTAAAGTAAACAACTACAGAGTGCAAAAACGTTCTTATGATGGTTTTGGCAGACTTCTTGAGGACAACCTGGAAAAAAATAAAAGAAGCTTAACCTACGTATTGGACCAGATTTCTACTGTGAACTATGAAAAAGGATCCACCCAGTATTTCTATGACGAATACGTTAGACCAGTGAAAGTCGAAGCAGTGTTGTCTCGAGATGGCATTGCTTGTCTCCAAGGAATATACACAAATTATAGCAGAGCCATGTTACCACTGCATAAGTTCATGAGACAGAAGAACTGTTTTGCCGGCACCAACAATGCAGAAACACTTATCGAAGAAACCTTAACCTATGACACAGTCCATTCATTACTACAATCACGAATTAGGAGGTTTATGGCCGGAGACAGACTGTTTGATCGCTTCTTTAATGGAAACCTGAGAGGGGGATCGGAATTTGAAATTGGAGCTTATGTGAGTGGTCGCTTTGATGAGCAGCAGCGTTTGATAAAGCAATACCACTTCACTGATAACCCGACTGGGAATATTAGTGTTCGCTTCGATGAAGAGTACCGTTACGATCGAACAGGTCTGCTGACACAGATTTCTTATGATTCCTATCACGCAGATAGATACCAAGCAACGTTTCAATATGACAGTCTTCGCCGCCTAGAGAAACTAAGTTGGATAAATCATTTAGAGAATAGCAGTTTGGAAGAACTCTCTAGATATAACGACTACTCTCAAGTGAACTATCGAAGTCATCTGGTCGATGGAAATGTGATCGGAACGTCGGTTTATACCTACGATGACTACGGAATGCTTATTGGAAGAAGAACAAGTATGCCCGGTAAGAATCGCACCGACGAGATCAGCGAATCGTTTTCGTACGATTCCTTTGCCAGATTGGTTGACTATGCTTGCACATTGACAGAAAACCGATGCCCAAACTTTATGACATTATCACAACGAATTAACAATGAAATTACGGTTCCGCCAGCCATAAACAGACAGACATTTAAGTATGACTCGTACAATAATATCTTGGAAGTACAGACCTGGACCAAGGGTGTCAACTCCGGGCAAGCAACAACTATAGAAGAAATGACTTATGTTGGAACTAGGCTAAAGAAAGTAGTAATTCGATGCAGAGGACGCTGTCCCGAGGATGCGCCTCGTGTGGATATGATCATGCTAAAGTACGATGAAAGAGGCAACGTTAACAGACTAACATTTCTGAAAAATAGCTACAAACTGGTTTTGCGGTATTCATGGTTGAACAGGCTCGATGAAATTAGTATTGAAAAGCCGAGAACACCTACACTCCATACCATGTTTCTTTACGACGAAGAAACGGTGATCGCTAGACTTGAAGAAGTTGAAGGAGGAAACAACATTACGCTGTTTACATTTGGCGTAAACGGAGAGCTTCTAGGAACTGTCAGCAAAGACAGATTCGAACACTTTTTCGTTTTGGATAAAGCTATCTATGGCGTGTTGCGAAAGTATAAAAGCGATGCGGAAGCAACGGTTAAGCTGTTTCATCTGGACAACACTAACAGTGTTCACGAATCAAACGAATCGCCACCGAAGTATGGGCCCTACGGAGTTCGAACCTGGCAGTCAATAAGTCAAGATCTGGCTAGAACCAGGTTTGGCTTTAATAATATGATGATGATACATGAAAAAAGTGGGCTCCACATTTCAAACAATGGAAGAGTCTATTCACCAGATCTGAGACGCTTCTTTCAAAGAGATCCGATCACGTATCTTGACGGAGGCTCCGTCAACGGATACGCCTTTGTGAGAAATTCGCCTATGCAATTTGAGGACAAGAATGGGATGATTCCAGTGTTTGACTCCTTACGACGTGCCTACATTAGCATTTCAGATTTGGTAACTGGCACCAGAACACGTGTTGATCCAACCTTCAGTCCGACTGCCGCGATAAGTCATGAGAATCCTCCTCCTGTTCAAATCCTTCCTTCCAGCAACAGTGCGTTTGCTCAATCAGCTCGACAAGTGCAAGCATCTTCCGTGGGACCTCTGCAAGAAGTAGTGGGAAAAGATGTCCCAATACACTGTTCCCAGACAGTCCTATATGCTGTGAAAAAGGAAGTAGTGGGTTTGGAACCAAAGGGAATCGAGAATGTTGCCAAATTCAAGGGTGCTAAGGCAAGAGTCGCAACCAGATATAAGCTTGGACGTGATAAATATTACGACAAAACCGACATGGAATCGAATATAAAGAAGATGGTGGATGATTCTGCCGGGCAATATCGTCTCTATTCACCTGCGACCCATCTTGTGATGCATCCGTCTCGAGCAACCAACTCCATGCCGTTATTTGGTCTGGACAGACTAAAGGAAGCAATAGATTTCTACCCAAATCCTAAGGCAGTGTTGATGAGCTTTTACGGGAGTCGAGCTGGTCATATTGGAATCTTTGGGTACAACGGTGAAAGAATCACATGGTTCTATGATTCCGCGTACAAAACTATGGCAAGCTATTTCAATGCTGATACTGACATGCCAAGCAATGCCATAATCGGTTATCAAATTATTTCAAGAAATTACTAAATAAAAGAATAGTACTTTTAAAAACAAGTTGTCATACGGCGTGTACTTATCAGGGGAATTTCTAGCTCAAATCCCGCTCAGATCTCAAATTCCCAGAGGAGGTCGTACAACCCCAATCAGGGCTCGTGGGTAAAATAAAGGAAACTCATCGTCAGTGCACACGCAACCAAGTTAGCATCCAGCGGTAACCTCTGGTCTTATATTTACGTATATATATACACATTATATATATACACATTTTATATATATATATATATATATATATATATATATATATATATATATATATATATATATATATATATATATATATATATATATGCTGCTCAATTTGTTTCAGTCTCGACTTCTGTACTAGAACAAAATTATTGAAACAAAAGTGATAAGTGAACAAGTGTAATGAAGTGAGTAGGATCGGGGTTCCAAATTCCGTAACAGTCTGTCACGACTGACTCTGGGTATCAACCACTTCGAGTACACGGAAGGTCGACTCGTTTATCTGATAAAGACAAACTTAGGCACAGGATCTTCGGAAGGTGATTTATCCAAAACCAAAGATTCCTTGCGGTCAACCTGGATGGGGTCTAGGCGTGAGCTCGTTTGAAGAGGGTAGGGTTCCAAGGGTTATCAATGGCAAGCGGGGTCGACACTTGCCGTTTCTGAATAGAAGAATCAGGTCTGTATCAAAGAACACTGATTGAGAATCTTGATTGCCAAATCAAGATTCAGGAGCGATGATGATGATGTCTTTGTCGGGACCAAGGGTTCAATTTAGTCACTTACTTGTGCTGGGGCTATGAATCCAAATCTTGATCCGAACTAACCTTATGTCCTAGCAAATGGATTCAGTATTAGGACACAACAATTTAATAATGATAACTATAATGATATTAGCAGTGATAATAATGACAGTAAACAGCAAGAGGGACTATTACAGTACGTACAAGGAGTAAGACAAGATACGAATCACAAACTGTATATTGTATAAACAATTAGACAAACAAAAGATAGTTTGCCAGAGTTGCCAGTATTTAATTTACCCGAGTTATTAATTGTTAATAGGGACAAGGTTCCGATAACTAAACTCAGCTCTACTCTATTCCTCTTTCTTTCCTTTCTTAGCTATCTAACCAAGTATTAGACCTATTACTAAACTCTACCGTGCAGTCCCTATATGCTTGTGTTCGTGTTGTTAAGTTATGACTCTTTTTCCGTCCTCCTTACCAAGGACAATATAACACTAATAAGGAAAGCTACTGAACAATTTAAATTAACTAGATTAAATGGGTTAGTAGCACAATAGTTCCGGTCTGTGGGTGAGCCCGAAATGATAGTAACAATAGTACTTTCGGATGCTATACGGTAGCCAAGGGTCAAACACAAGGGGGTCCGGTTGGGGGATTTCCTGGTCCGTTTATGGGGTTAGTACAGGCGTAGTTTAATTTAATCTCTTCTTTAAATTCTCTGATTCTGACTGACTTGAAAAGCACTGAACAAATCAGACCCAGGGGCAGGGGGTAACAACCCCTTCAATCAGACTGATGATTAGCTCAAAAAGATTCATCTTTTTGAATTGAAAGTATAATAATCAATTTATAATGATCAGAAAGAATGTTGCGTTCACTTCGCTAGGTTTTAGGTCCCACTACTGACTCTGGTGCTCCGATTGGGATTGTCTCTGCTCTGGCTTATAAATCCAACTCTATCGACTCCAATGTACCTTAAACTGACTGGTTCCAATGAGACACGATCCAATCTTTCGTTCCGATTAATCTGATTCGACACACTGCTGTAATACTGATAAGATCCAACTTGGACTAACAGACTGACTTCAGATGGAGCAGGATCAATCCTTCTCACTGACCGCACCTGAATCAAATGGGTTAAAACCCATTAATACAAGTCATAGGTGCGGGATTCGAACCCAGCAACCATTACTCACATTTTGGCTTTCTGAACTTGGAATGAACTTGTAATAGTCGAAATTGTTGTGAAAGTTTGAGATTTAAGTGGGTTAACACAAGTTCTGAATGATTTGAGTAAGATCGCAATATTTAAAATCTGTTTTAATCAAAATACTAGGTTTTAGAGACAATTTCTTGCATTCTTGTGCAAGAAATTGCACTTTCATTGTAGAACTATGATTTCAACTTGATTTTCTTTTGTACGGGCTGCTTCCGTACAATTAAAACCTATTACTCGAAATTGATACACTTTTGAACCCTTTTAATAACAGATAGGTACCCATTCATTCGGCTGATACAAGAGATATTAAATAGGTTAATTTGATCAATTCTAGGGTCTTCGTTTTCCAAGTCCTAGTAAGGAAGGTAACAACTTCCTATCTCTAATAAGTGTTACTTGATTAGAAAGTGTTTAGCACGTAAGTTTGACGAAAACACGATACTTGAACGTAGAACTTTTAGCTTCGCGAGTTTAAGTAAGGAAGGTAACAACTTCCTGTTCTTAACAAACATTAACAAGTTAGAAGAGAGTTAACGCACAGGTTTAACGAAAACGTCATAATTTAACGTAGAACCTCTGTCCTTTACTGGGTTCTACCAAGGGAAGGTAACAACTCCCTATTTTGCGAGTATAGAATATTGAAAACTAGATAAATTCACAAAACTGATGATTTTAGCCTTTATCAGAAGATGGTTCTGGTGCCCTATCCATAACACTTACGTAACTAATGGTTGATTTGCTTATTTCAGGTATATTATCAATTATTGCCTAACATTAGTTAAAATTGTCAGAATGTTGAAACCGATTATTGCCATTTGTGGATAATTAACATGGATGAACTTCATATTAGTCATAAAATGAGCAAGGTTGATTTTTCAACCTAGCTAACCTTTACGTAACGGGGTTTGATTAGTTTTGCCTTTGAACGTGAACACCGACATGAAATGGTGTTAGGCCGTGGTTGCGGTCATTATTAGGAGCAAAACATACATCAGATATGGCTAACTTAATTAAAAATGGCAATAACAGCGTGTTCTGACTTTAGAAACAAAGATACAGCAATTGCAACTAGAAACTACGTTCACTATAGCTTAATTTATATTAATTTGACAACGAGACCGACCATTTGATAGATTCCTGTTCTTGCGATTCGTCCGCACTCTTGACAAAGAGTTGCTTACGCGGACGAATTGAGGACATCCAGATTCAGGCTGATGGGGACCTAATACGGAGTCCCCGTGACTCTAGGTCCTATAGCCTTAACCTCATTTGCATATTTGCTAAACAGTGCCTAAACCTAGATTTTCTACGCAACCGAGTACTCACAACTTCCAGATATGCATACAAGACTTGCAACCTAAAACTACATTACTTATTGCTATTTTTCCTGCGTACTATGGGAGTTCTGGTATAATTTTGGCACTTCATACGCATCATACACACAGAGGATCATTAACCATTTGGACGGACACTTACTCGAATACAACTGGCAATTACTTTACATGAGATATTCATACAAGGATCCTAAATAATCTAATATTGAACTACGTAACCCTGCTTGCTAATTAAACACAATTATGTAACATTTATACAACACTTAACCTGACAACCACTAATGTCTCACTTATGCAACGTTTAGACTAGAGTGCGCTCATATTATTAGAAAGGTAATCATTCAGACAAATCACACGTACACTTCATTCCTGCTTAACATCTGAGCCTTGATCACTCCAGCGATGCTCACAACCTTCATCGGACAGAAGGAGTTTCCGCGAGTCAACGCGCATACAGTCATGGAAGCCAATACAGTGCCATTCAAACAATTCATGCATACACAAACATACAATTTCTGAGGTAGGTACTTATCTAACTAATCCTAAAACAGACATGATTACAAACAATCTAAATGGAAACTAACTCTAATTAATACTAAGTGACCTATACTCCTAGCTATTGTTTTAAACATACTAAATTAACTGAGTTTAAACGAGAATTTGTTATGAGTTTTGGGTATCTAAAACTCAGTTTGTAGCGCGGAATTTTGGCAACTTTGAGAACTTTGAAAGTTTGGGAAAGCCGTGTGAGTAATGATTGCCAAGCAATCATTACTAAATAAAACTATTATTAAACAAAACTACTAACAACAATTAGATTAATTAATGGGGAAGCCGGTCATTCCCCGTGAAACGCTTGATTATTAATTATTTAGAAAGAGCAAGAGATTATTTTGGGATTCTTGTTTTAAAACTCGTTCGTGCGTTTTCATAACCTATTATTTTAGTTACCGACCTACAACAAACAGTGCAAATTACAAACAGTGGTTTTAAGGCTTAACAAAGCCTGGGGTTGAAACAATATGGCCGGCAACTCCTAGTTGCCGGCTGTGGGGTGGGTATCTCTATTAATTAGCTTATTAAAAAATAGGGTCGTAGCAAAGGGACCCTCTAACTTAAACTTAGGGATTGGGTCCCCACTTAATAATCCCATATTCTACTTTAAAACCCCAATTTTAGGTCAAAAGTACCTTGATAAAAAGGTAAAAAATCATGGTCGTGGCTTGACCAGAAAAGTGCAACTAAAAGATAACAAAATAAATGAATAGAATAATTGAAGGTGGAGGTCAGCAAACCTCGATATACAGAGGGTGTCGGCACGAAAAACAGAAAAACAGAAGTAGGGACAGTTCTCAAGACCTCCATCGAACAGGAAGGGTTTACATGAGCTGTCCCTTTAAATAAAATAATAAAATAATAATGAAGAGAAAGGTAAAACTGAAATGAAATAAAATAAAAGTGGCTCAAGGCCCACACATGCTATCATAACTAAAAATATGGCCTTAGGCCCAGAATGGTGAGTAAAAACTGGGGCTCTTCGGCCCAAAAATGTGTATAGAAAAAAATGGCCCATTGGCCTCAAAAGATGTATACAAAAATGGCCCGGATGTAAGGGAAGCAGGCATAGGAAAGATTGATAAGCCTGCAATGGGAGTTCAGCTGATGGTCCCGTGGTGTAGTGGTTTAGCATGTCTGACTCTAGAGCAGAAGGGCCGTGGTTCGATCCCCGGCGGGACCAATTCTTTACTTTCAATGGTGAGTGAAAAGCTGAACCTCCCTCTTCCCTTCTCTCTTCTAGGTCCTGATTTCGTGGGTACGAGGGTACTTGACGCCTCCCGTTCGGGCATGTCCTTGGTTTCTTTCTGATCCACCAGCCCTGGTAGAAGCGCTACATGTGTCGAGGCTGCCTCAGGACCCGGATTGGACTCCTGTCTCCGGTCCCCCAGTAGTTGCTTCTGGTTGGTTGGATCTAAAGGGGTCTGGAACGTGTGTCGGGGGAGCACGGATCCCTTGGGCTCAGAATGCCCTGCGCTGGATGCGCTCTCGGTTCGATTCCGAGTTGAGTAAGCCGCGGGACGCGTCTTAATTGAAACCCGGGGGAGATGAAAGGGAAGCAGGCATAGGAAAGATTGATAAGCCTGCAATGGGAGTTCAGCTGATGCTCCCGTGGTGTAGTGGTTTAGCATGTCTGACTCTAGAGCAGAAGGGCCGTGGTTCGATCCCCGGCGGGACCAATTCTTTACTTTCAATGGTGAGTGAAAAGCTGAACCTCCCTCTTCCCTTCTCTCTTCTAGGTCCTGATTTCGTGGGTACGAGGGTACTTGACGCCTCCCGTTCGGGCTTGTCCTTGGTTTCTTTCTGACCCACCAGCCCTGGTAGAAGCGCTACACGGAGGCCCCAATAAGCACATAATAAAAATATGGCCCAAGGCCTAAAAATGTAGAAAAAATGGCCAAAATGGCCTTTAAATCGTAAGCTTTTGTTTCTCAATTCTTTGGCCAGGTATAGAAGACCTATTTGGCCCTAATTGGTAAGTGTTCGTTGAATTTTCACAATCTTTTCTGGCCCGAAGGCCAGAGAAGTCTTAATTTGAACCTAACCGGGGGAATGCGCTTTTAACCCCCATGCAGTGTCAACTGCACTGGAGAGCGCATAAAGAGAAGGGGAAGCAACCGCTTTCGGTTGCTCTCAAACGAACACTGATTGGGACCGAGCTGACAGTTTTGCTGACAGCTCGGTGACAGGTCATTAGCGAAAGTTGGGGCGGAATTTTGCTTTGTTTTTAAGGCAAAGCTTCTAGAAGGTTCTAGAACTTTCTAGAAGCTTGCCACCTTTTGTATGTGAGGCGCAGCGGCGGGCTGAGCCAGCTGGCCATTAGAGGTCGAAATTAATGAGATTTTGAAATTATTGCCCCCCAACTGACCCATTTTTGATATATTTCCAGTGCCGAAACTTGGCGAAATTTTGCGAAACTTTCTTTAACACATCAACATAACCAAAGGGAAAACTTTACGGAATTTCGGCACTTTAGTGAATTATTACACACGAAACATAATTTTCTATAAGTTAAAAATTATATCATGATAATCTACGTACTTATCTACGTTTATCTAGCTACTTATTTTTCTATTTACATTATTAATAAGGGGAATTAGCCCCCTCTAATTCAAATGACCTGGGCTAATTCTACTGTTTTCCTTTATTTCCTCTTTGTTGGCCTTGTCCTCGGCCAAAAGTTCAGGTGAGGACAACTGCTAGGCCTTGGAAGAAAGAGGCCTAGCAGAGAGAGAGAAAAGGGGAAAGAAAAGAAAACAACACCTGACCCAGGTTTAGTCTGGGAGGTAGACAACCTCCCAGACAATGAAGAAGGGAAAAAGGTTTGCCTTAACTTTAAGGCAAAGAAAACCAATTTTAGTACACTCCTTTTTGGAGTGATAAGATTACGACACAACAAGTAATCTTATAAAAACATTTTTGCTCATAACTTTCTTATTATTGGGAGTTGAAAAGTCGGGTTTAGATTTTCGGAATCAGAATCCAATTCTCTTTCATATTAGCCCAAGTCATTTTCTAACCAAAAATACTAAAATTAACTAATTATTACCTAATAGACACTTAATTATTACTATTTGACCTTATCTAACTACGTACTTAGCTATTTCATACCTAATAATGAACCATCTTCTATTATTTGCTGTTTTAGGTGCAAACTTCCAGTTTATAGGCTACGACTAGTTTTACGACTAATTTTGCTTTAATTATGCACATAAACTTCATATTTCGGGTTTATGACTTCCTGCTGACCAGTATGCGAACATTAGTGATTGTATTCATTTGCGGAGAAGGTAATATTCGACCCAAATAATGGACATTATTCGCTTATTCACCTAAGTTTAGTTTAGATGTCGACCTTTATCTTCGTGTGGGAGTAACAACTCCGTTTACTAAAGGGATTAGGACCGAAATACTTCTTTTACACAGTTCCTGGATTAGTATCGTTAATAAGACACACGTTATTAAGACCTAATTAAGCCTAGGATCCTAATTAAAACTAAAATTAGTCCCAACTGAGTATCAACCTTGAACCCTATTGATAAACTTCACGATTGCTACTGAATACTGGCAACTCTAGCTAAACAAACATACTATAATCTATACAATTATTGCTTGGACATTATTTGATAAATACGTTCCATGTTGATGATCTTCGCTCTTCTTCACGGATCCATGGTACAAGAATTCTTCCTTGCAGTTTGGTTATTTTGGAATACTTTTAGGCCGGTTTTTGGTTACTTTTAGCACCTTATTTTATTAATTCCATTACACAAGTTTCCATTGCAGCATTTCCTGAATTAATTTTCAGCTCAACTGATAATAAAACGGATCTTTTGGCATACATACATAGCATTGGGTCTTTTGTGCAATTCCCCCAGCCCTAGCTTTTGATTTCTTGAGTAATAACTTAGACATTTTGTATGGGTGCATACTGGAGGCTGATAAACTAAAAAATTTAAAAATTTAAAAACTAAAAAATTTTTAAAAATTTTTTAGTTTTAGCTTGGTAAGGGGAAATCAAGAGGAACCGAAAATGTTTTGAAAAAATTTCTGAAAACTTGCATACATGGGTTTTCAGGGGCGCTGAGCACGAATCCAAAATCCGTTTTTCGATAAAGCTTTTCGCTAGCTCAGGATAAGCTTACATCTTAAGCTTATTAAGATTTAAAATATATTAAGCTAACGCACAAAACGCACACTAAAGCTAGATGGAAATGTGAATTTCAGCACTAAATATATGTCAATGCAAATACCCGAGCTGTTCTTAAAGACAATTTTATAACATTGCCCATTACATGCCCCGTATGGAGGTGCTTTGTTTGGAGGTGGTGCTAAGGTCAATTACATCTCAACGACTCGTAACTAGTGTTGGAAAATAAGAAAATTTTGCGGGCCGCGACGGCCCGCGGGCCGGGCCGGCCCGGCCCGAGCCCGGCACGCAGCCCGCGGCCCGCCACCGGCCCGCGGGCCGGTGGCGGGCCGGGCTACGTGGGCCGGCCCGGGGCCGCAAATTTCTACGGGCCGCACGGCCCGACGTCGCAAAAAACGTTTCCAGCTGTTAGGAATTTATTTCAATTTGTTTTACAGCTAATTTCAACATATTTTACGGCTATTTTCATGTCGTCCATGTTTCTCAAAACAATAAATAACAAGTAGCCACTGGTCAGCCGATTACGGTTTGGTAAATATTACACTGTTATTCAGAATTCCACACATTATCCATATACAAATCCAAGCTGTCACTCCTACTCCACTCTTACCCCTATGTTACAATTCCGATTCCACTATTTTTCACAGATGCTGTCCTACTTTTTCTGAAGCTTTCCACCGCCTCAAACAAAATCTCTCTTGTGTTAAGTTTGTCCACTTAGTCGATTTTGACATAAAGGTCTAATGTACATGATCAAATAGCGGGGAATTAAGAAAACCAATTTTTATTTAGTTTCAGTCTAAAACCAAGGTTTTGGATGCTGGATACGTTTCAAATTAGAAATCACAATCGCAAGCAAGAGCACTGCGGCTTAAACAGCGAACGATACCCCCTTAAATCAATACCATGGGGCTACCGTATACCTATAACCTAATTAAGTGAATATTTTCATTGCAATTGCTTTGCAACAACTGTTCACATATAAAAAGCTTCTTCCCTTTTCTCATAGACGAAACTTAAAAAGGATTAGGTATATCCAATAAGCAGCCAGCCACCATAACAACCTTAAACCCGTATTTACCGGTACAGCTGAATTCTAACTTTCATTATGGGTAATTAATAATCTTAAAACAAGGCCATTGAAAATTTGTAAATGAAATTTTGCTTGTAGACTTGAAATTACATCAAAATTATTTGAAAAATTGCCATTTAACGACCAAAAATACCGGCCCGGCCCGCGGCCCGCCACCGGCCCGCGGGCCGGTGGTGGGCCGCCTATTTCTAATCTTGCGGGCCGGGCCGCGGGCCGGGCCGTCGCCAAAAAATCCGGGCCGGGCCCGGGCCGGGCCGGCCCGGCCCGCGGCCCGGCCCGAGCCCGCGGCCCGCCACCGGCCCGCGTCACAACTCTACTCGTAACACAAATGTTGTATATATGTATGTATACAAAATTTTATTTCTACAAAATATAGAAATGTTTTGAAGCGTTAGGTATAGGCTTATACACAGGCTGAGAATATACAAATGCAATGAATAGGTTATCCATAATAACAAATGTTACCACACTCCACATCTACCTCCCGCTATTTCCATCACAAATCACTCATTTCTTTTCATTTTTCAAATGGAAAAGTAAATAGCGAAGCTTTGGCTCAAACAGCAAGAAGAAGTATACCAATATTAAACTTGGAAAAACTCTCATTTCAGATTTAAATGTAATAATTTATTCGACTTTTCAAGATTTCATTTTTTGCAGAATCTCTAATCGACAGATCAATTTATTTTGTTTAAATGTACAGTGCATTTCTTCGAGGACATGCGCAATATTGAGCATCTCTTCCTGGCACTCCTGGAGAACCAGGAGGTCCCGGCAATCCAGGGTCTCCTGGAGTCCCTTCTCTGCCTGGAGCTCCTGGTTCGCCTGGTGGCCCTTGTGGACCGGGTGAACCAGGGGAACCAGGATTTCCACCTGCTCCAGGGCTTCCACGCCTTCCGGGTTCACCTAAAATAGAATATGTGTGTGCGCTAGAGGTATGCAAATAAAAACTTTAACGAAATATATCGATACGATCACTATACGGTAGTGATCAGAAATACATACAATCACCACCATGAAAGACAGTTGACCCTACATTCACCATGTCAGTGGCAGTGCATGTAAACAGAAATTTATAATAGCAACAGTGATACATGGCACTCAGCTCTTCTTCTTCTTCACTAATAAAATAATTAAGCTTCCGATATCGGTATTGTGCATAGTGTAAAAATCGTGATGATCGGCTTCACAAAATGTCATTCTGGATGCTGCTGTTTTTTTGAACATGCATAATAAAATTCATTTTCGTTGGATTAGCTACTAGCAGCTATATATTAGCTATTAGACCGTAAAAGTGGTGCATTTTTAAAAGTAGTATATACTATTTTACTTCACTTTGTGATACGGTGCTCTGAAAAGCATTGGCAAATATATATTGCTTCGTCTTGGAAGCAAATTAGATAGTGAAACCCTCTCCCAACAGAGGAATGGTAGAGTAAAGGATTACGATTGTATTGTGCCCTGGTGTTAGAAATGGTTCCCCACTAACGGCCGTAATAGGAGGCTCAAATTTTGGGGGAGCGGAACAGAGGAAGGATTCATTCAAGCTTTAGGTTTGATTTGCCATCAGTCAGCAAAGGGACCGTTTCTGAAATACTACATTATCTCTGTTGCCCCTTTTTGATGGGGTTAGTCAATCAGATTGCAGAGACAGGAAGAGGTAGAACAGCAGTCTGTGGTATATAACGGCCTACTTCTCCTACTCATAAGTGGTGGGAGGTGGCTCTTGACCAGACATGTGCAGGAGGGGAACTTTTGGGGTAGGGTTATTTTTGAAGTTACTGAAACTGCCGTGATCCTGTACTCTAAAACTCTACCCATCCGGAAAGAGCGTTTCTGCAATCATATTGTCTGGAGGGCTGGGCACCCATTCTTTCAAGAAAAAGATACATGGAATTTCGATCCTCGAAACAGGGGAATATTCAAGTAATCTGGTTGAACCATAGCCACATACTCTTCTTCTAAGGTGAGATTAATAAAACTGTGTTCTATAGAAAACAAATGAAACCTGCTGCTGTAACTGTACTTAGGTAACCTTGGATCGGATACCAACGTTTTTAAGAAGGAATAAAGAAAAAATTGTAAACAATAAGAATAGCCAATCCCTTTTAATGTTAGCATTGAGTGTAAAATGACAACAGAATAACCCAACACTTCCAGTGTCTGCTGCCGATCTAACGCTACTGGTAGAAACAAGCAGGTATATATACCGTTAGTCAGTTAGAACTGACCTAACTTAACTCCCCCTTTTCTGCCCGAAGGGGGACACCAAATTTTAGCATTTATGTATTGCATAGCTCCTAAATTAATTTTACCTGGTGGGCCTGGTTCACCCTTGGAACCAATAGATCCAGGTTGCCCAGGAGTACCAGGTGGTCCGGGTTCTCCAAGTGGGCCAGGTGGCCCAGGAAGACCATCTGTACCACGAATTCCTTGATCACCAGGAAGTCCATCGTTTCCTTTTCGGCCGGCTGGACCAGGAGAGCCCTATAATATCATGCCATAGGTTTAGTTGTAGCTTAAAATAGTATGAGATTCAGTTATGTTCGCTAAATGTAATGGACACATCAACATTCGCTTTGGCAAAGCCCATGAATGCAAAATGGAATCAAATCATTTGTAGATACTTTTCATGTATATTTCCAAATTATAGTGTTGTTTTGCACATTTTAGGCACACGGAACACATACACTGAGTACTCCAGCCCGTAAATATTTTTGAAGAGTCTGTTTTTAAAAACAGAATTTTGTTACAATGTTCATATAGTTTAAGAATGTTAAATTTGCACAGGAATATAATGAAAATCAGAAATTGACATAAAGCTATAACTGTACAATTATGCAGCAATTACCTTCCATGCAAAATAAACCTATGTACTGTAAGGGAAGCAGGCATAGGAAAGATTGATATGTAAGCTTAATATGGGAGTTCAGCTGATGGCCCTGCAGCCGTGCAGCGTAGTGGGTTAGCACGTCTGTCCCGGAATCATAAGGGTCGTGACTCGAACTACTGCTGGGCCAATTCTTTACTTTCAATTCTGTATGACAAGCTGAACCTCCCCTTCTCTCTTCTAGGTCCTGTTTCGTGGGTGCGAGGATGCCTGACGCCTCCCGTCTTGGGCTTTTCCTCGGTTTCTTCTTGGTCCACCAGCCCTGGTAGAAGCGCTACATGTGTCGGGACTGCCCCAGGACCCGGATTGGTCTCCTGTCTCCGGTCCTTCAGTAGTTGTTTCTGGCTGATTGGATCTAAAGGGGTCTGGAACGTGTGTCGGGGGAGCACGGATACATTGGGCTCAGAATAATGTCCTGTGCTGGGCTGGATGCGCTCTCGGTTGGAGTCCGAGTTGAGTTTAAGCCGCGGGACGCGGGGAGATGTAAGGGAAGCAGGCATAGGAAAGATTGATAAGCCTCATAAGCCGGAAAGACTGATAAGCCTAAACGGGATTCGAGCTGATGGCCCTGTTGTGTAGTGGGTTAGAACGTCTGTCCAGGGATCAGAAGGGCCGTGGTTTGAACTCCGGTTGGGCCAATTGTTTACTTTCAATTCTGAATGAAAATCTGAATCTCCCCGTCTCTCTTCTAGGTCCTGGTTTCGTGGGTGCGAGGTAGCCTGACGCCTCCAGGCTTGGGCTTGTTCTCGGTTTCTTCTTAGTCCACCAGCCCTCCTGATAGAAGCGCTACAGTACTACCGCTATTATACACATATGATTGTCCATACCGATACACAGTGAAATCTAGTCAATGCCCGTGAACATTTTGCAGATGTAATTTAGCAAAAACTGAAATTTACATGAAATAGGCACCAGAAAGGTGGGATTCGATTTGCTTTGAATTTTAGATTCTTTCTAACACAGAATGTAGTGAGCAAATTTTCGATGTTTCGCTTTCATACTATTTTTTTAATTTTCATCGCAGTTGAGCATACGTGACAGCATCAGTAACACTATTGCAGCCGGTTTTCACCCCCCTAATTGCAAAATTAACCTACACAAAAGACAGTTAAACTGCACTTTTTAAGACAATCTTTCAGTGTAACATTTATATTTTCTATCCTGTTCTGAGTGAACAAGTGTGAAAAAATTAAGATCGTAATGGGTTTATTTCTGTTTTTCACGTATTTCAATTATTTACGCCAAAGACATTAGTTATCTATGAATTCTAACTGCGTCTCTTATACCTAAAAATGTGTAGGGTAGGCTACGTGTCAAAATGGTAGATATTAAAAACTAATTAAAGGAACATGCATTTGTTATAATATAGCCGAATAAATAGTAAAAAACAGATTAAGAATCAGGTATACATTTTATTTTATATTCCAATTTCAATTTTAAACTTGTGTCAAATCAAAAGGTCAAAACAGAAAAAGCTGGAATTTTTGACATAGAAATCAGAACTCGTCCTCAGAGTTTGGGCCCCAGTCTCTCCTCTCAATATAACATAAACTGCATCTGATTAACTGGCCGAGTATATGCTTACAGAAAACAAAACAGATGCATTCTCGTGCGGTAGTATGCCTATACCAAGCAGTTTATGGCGGCTGTTTGTTTGGAATCGGCCATTCTAGATTTTACCTTTGAATCCAAACACTCCAATCCTTATGGAAGATTTTCGAAGCTAGCTTATATATAATAGCAGTTTTTTAATAAATTTTCCATAAATACGACAAATTTCTAACCACGGCGAGATGACCAGTGTCTGTTTTTCCCTCTTCTATCCAGAGAACAAACTATGGATTCCGAACCGGAAACAGCTAAAACACTGACTGTTTTTTATAGCGAATTTTACTTTTTTACATAAACGCCATGACTGAACATAGAGCCCCAGGAAAAGACGTCCATGGTAGTTTATGAGATGGGTCACTGTATGCATGCGTGACTACAGCATACATGGTCATACTTACAGTACGAGTACAGCCACTGCTCAAATGTTCAATAAAATAGAGGAAACAAGAAACTTTTTGATACCATTAGCCTTTCCCTTAGAAAGCTGCATACCTAATCCTTCAAGTACTGTCATTAAGAAATAAGGCTTACACGATCACCAGGAGCGCCAGGCGGTCCAACTGGTCCTGGAGGTCCATCTGGACAGATTCGGCAAACACCGCCATCATGAGGTCGAACTGGAACTGGGGGCAAAGCACCGCCTCTGCCTGGCGCCCCGCGTTCTCCTGGTAGGCCAGGAAACCCATCCAATCCTGGAATCCCTGGTGGACCAGGATCACCTCTGGGGCAAGCATTGCCAGCCTGACACTCTGAAAATGAAGTAACAGTTGGTAAATGAGTGAAATGGGCCACTAGCTTTGGATACCAGCAAAAATTGGATTAAAACAAGATCAATTTGGCAGAAGGGGGGACGGGGCACGGGGCCTATTCCGCACAAGATCGTTGCTAGTTGGGCAACTTCGATTAATATGGAAGTAGCACAAGTATAAGCATACAATTCTCAGTAAAACTCACGGCATGTACGTTCAACCTGACGCTTGATCTTTCGAGGTCCAATTAGTCTTGACAGTCTTGCAAAATCCATATCTACAGAGTCCGACAGCTCCTGAAACAAGATAGGATGGAATTAAATGTAGAGGACCCTGCGGTCGATTTAGCAGCATACCTTTGGAGCCAAACCAAGCATCTTGGAATGCCTGCATAAATAGATGTGGACGGAACGTTTGGGATGGTATTGAAACTCAGACCAGCAAAAAAAGGGAAGGGAAGGCCCTTTCCATGAAGATTCCATGAAGAGATTAAAATTTCAAATAAACAAAGAATTCGTTCTAAAATTTAAACTGCAATTAAACCACCCTATTGAAGTGATACAATAAACAACTGACCATTTCTGGATATAAAGCAAAAGCCACAATGTCGTAAGAAACGTTTGCTTTAGAAAGAAAATTGTAATGTGACAGTACATGTTAGGTATACTAAAAAAGCAAACACAGAGTTTACAGAAAAAAAAATCACTAGTTCACCCTAAATTCCAGCATATCAGCATGCATGCCTTCCGTAATGTCAGAAATCTTGCGATAAATCATAGAGTCATAACCATGGCGCCTAGGATCGCCAATATGCTCAGCGAAATCGCCAATACAGCCGCAGCTCTAGTCGACATATTTGATGCGGAACGTCTTCGCAGCGATCTTCAGAAATCTCGGCCCAGTAATTTATTTAAGAAACAGTCAGATTGTCTTCTCCAAGCGTTACTGAAAGATGAACTAGTCTAGTTTTCCGACTACGAATAATTAAAAAATCCAGATTTAGTAAAAATTCGGTCACAACGGCTCAAAAAACCGCCCAAATAAAAGAAGTTGTGTACGAATTTACATTAAATGTCAGCAGGAGAAAGTGATTAATAGACGAAACCTGAAAAGATAATGTTTCAAAATAAGAGTGGCTAAAAAATTAAATGACCTTAGAAAGTTCTGCAGAGTATTACGATACATAGTTGGACGTCTACGTAAATGAGGAAACTACAAAATTGATTGTCCTGCAATTATTTTTTCGCTCCGCACTAGTTCTTATCTTTACTATATCAAATCAAGCATTTAACCGCCCTGTAGTTTTTGTAAACCGTGTCAAATTTTGAAACGTAATAAAAATATGACATCTTAATTTCCATTTAATAGTTATCAATTTTGAAATTAGATTATTGCAATTACGAGTTTCTGAAAAAAACAAGATAAAAGACTCATTCAATTAGCTACGGTTCATTTTTATCATTTGACTGACATAAATTTCAAATCACCTGTTATGCAGAAAAATGTTTTCATGAGAATTTATTTTAGTTTCCTGAATTCTTTTTCTAAGCAAGGATAAACAACTGGATGGGAGAGATGAAAAATTGAGAATAGTATTTTTCAAATAAAAAGAAAAACGTTTTTAACACACACTGGGACAAAAACTAAATTTCGATGATCCACGTCGGCGCTCGATTTTCAGATATAGTTTTCGTGTTGTTTGTTTAACCAAAACGCTCGGAAACCCCAACAAGAATTAGCCCATACAACAGAATGATCTGAATTCTAAAAGAAGCTTAACCCCTTTGTGGACAGGGATCGAAGATCAAACTGGAGCTGGGAATGTGCAATGAAGTGGCTAGGATTAAGCTCCAATTTCTTTCCAATGAGTTTCCGTTCCGTTTTTTTTGGTCTAACAAGACGCTAGCTCTTGGTAACAACCACTTCAAAGCACGGAAGGTCGGCACGTTTATCTGTAGGGATAAACTTAAGCACCGGATTCTCAGAAGGTGATGTGTCCAAAACTGAGAATTCCCTGCGGCCAACCTGGATAGGGGTCTTGATCGTGAGTTCGTTTGGCAGGGGTTGGGCTCCGGTTGATGTCGTCAGCAAGCGGGGTCGACACTTGCTTTCCAGAGGATAATTCGGTTCAGTAACAATGAACTCTAGCGAGTAGATCTTGATTGACAAATCAAGATCTGGAATCGATGGATGATGTCTTTGTAGGGTCCAGGGGGTCAGATTATAATCACTTACTTGTTCAGGGGTCAGATCCGGCTCCAAGGTCTTGATCAGGATAGATGCCTTAGTTCACACGACTGACTATAAGGCACTGCAGTTTATTGATGCAAACAATAAGACTGGTTATAATAATAAGAACAATGGCGAGTACAGTGAGTATAATTACTAGTAACACTGCAAACAGTGCAAATGGCAGTTTACAATACAGATAGATAATTATCAGCAAACGATACAATGGTTTGCCAGAGTTGCCAGTACTCGATCTACCCAAATTAGTACTTATTATAGGGACAATTTTTTGACTCTCTTTTACTCAACTAACTGATTCTCTTTCTTTCTCTTGTCTTACTCTACCTACCACTAAACTCCAATGTGCGGTCCCTATATGCTTGTGCTCGTGCTTTAAGTTAAAACTCTTTGTCCCGTCCTCCTTACCAAGGACAATATAAATCAATAATAATAATGCGAAGATCAATACAACAGCTTAAATTAACTAAGTTAAGGATGTTAGTAGTACAAGTTTCGGTCTTTGGGGTGAGCCCGAAATGCCAGTAACAATAGCACTTTCGGAGGCTGTTCGGTCACCTGGGGGGACAATACAAGGGTCGGTCTGGTTGGGGGTTTCCTGGTAACGGGTTACGGTGTT
>JASAND010025926.1:0-13656 GCA_030248195.1 Trissonchulus latispiculum
TACAGAGAAAAAAACCCCACTTTTAAACTTCGATTTTTTCAAAGTTCATTTTTTCCGGGCAAGTTTGGTATCATTCGAAAGCTCTTGGCCTGGAGATTTCAAAAATGTAAACTTTAGCTCTCAACTCCCTACCGTTAATTAGTTATGGCTAATTAACAGTTTCCCTAATCCACAAAGTGCCTTTATAGCTCATATTATGAGGGGCGCTCCGCGCACCCTCATGATATATATATACAACATGTATCTCTGAGAATTTCAGCATGTTCAGTTGGCACGTATATAAGTGATGCGAAAAAAGCCTGAAACGAGCGAATAACGATTTTGAAAAATCAGGGTAGCTGTTAAAATTTTTTTGATGTGCCCCCCCCCCCCAAATTTCTGGCTACGCCACTGTTTGTTTGTACATATACCATAATACTAAACTAGCACACAAGTATTTATGTACTTACACTACTCATCACAAAACTATCACAAAATAAAGATTATATATATATATATATGAGTGGATTTCTGAGTAGTTCAGATATGGAGTCGTTGTTAGCGGACAACCTTGAAAAATAGATTTTATTATTACTATTCCAGTTGATTAGGATTAGTAGGCACAGTAAAAACAGCAAATATCAGCTTGTTTTGTTGTGCGGTTAATTAGTAAGGCCCAATTTTTTGATTTTGCCATGGCAGCTAAATGGCCAATTCTACTTCTTGACTTTGTTCCACTGTATTGAAAGACATAGACGTGGTACGGTGTTACTTTTGGTCCTCAAATTGTTCATAGAGCTCTACTATGGCTATGCAAAAGGCGTTCTCTTCAGCTGTCATGTAGTTTCCGAAAACTGCAGTTTTTAGGTCACTGACCCCACCAGTCGAGAGGAGCGTGAAGTAAGTTTATTCGAGCTAGAGAGCTTATTACTGCTAAGCCAGACGCAATTTTTTAATATGTCATTTTTAGGATCATAATAAACCTGCTAGCCAAAAATGAGCCAAATCCCAGACCCAGTTTTGAGATATGGCTCTTGAAAGTTCGAAAAATCGCCGATTTTGGGCCAAAACAGCGATTAAGCCAAGTTTGGGCCGCCATAGCCGACTAATGGGAAAAGATAATGAGCTAATATTATCACCACATAAACTAGGTACCATAGACAGTGTTTTAGACCAATTTCAGCCAAATCTGTGAAATTTTATTTTTTTCGATTTTTCGGTTGCATTTTGGGTGTTGAAAAATCGAAAAAAAATAAATTTCTCAGATTTGGCTGAAATTGGTCTAAAACACTGTCTATGGTACCCAGTTTATGTAGTGATAATATTAGCTCATTATCTTTTCCCATTAGTCGGCTATGGCGGCCCAAACTTGGCTTAATTGCTGTTTTGGTCCAAAATCGGCGATTTTTCGAACTTTGAAGAGCCATATCTCAAAACTGGGTCTGGGATTTGGCTCATTTTTGGATAGCAGGTTTATTATGATCCTAAAAATGACATATTAGAAAATTGCGTCTGGCTTAGCAGTAATAAGCTCTCTAGCTCGAATAAACTTACTTCACGCTCCCCTCGACTGGTGGGGTCAGTGACCTAAAAACTGCAGTTTTCGGAAACTACATGATAGCTGAAGAGAACGCCTTTTGCATAGTCATAGTAGAGCTCTGTGAACAATTTGAGGACCAAAAGTAACACCGTACCACGTCTATGTCTTTCAATACAGTGGAACAAAGTCAAGAAGTCAAATTGGCCATTTAGCTGCCATGGCAAAATCACAAAAATGGGCCTTACTCATTAACCGCTCATCAAAATAAGCTGATATTTGCAGGTTTTACTGTGCCTACTAATCCTAATCAACTGGCATAGTAAGAAGAAAATCGATTTTTCCAAGTTGTCCGCTCTATCTGCGAGCATACCAGAAATCGACTAAACATTCAAATCGCAGAAATAAGGATAGTGCTATTTCAAATTCCTGTAAAAATTCGCTTACGGAAACGATGTCTTTCTGTTTTCTCATTTTTAGACAACAATTTCTACAAACTTGTTAGACTATATATAAGTGCAAACGGTTAGATCTTCAGATAAAATAGGCGGGGGTCTGGGGGCGGTAGCCCCCAGCTAGAAGCCAGACCTTTTTAGATTATGACATAATTGAAACCTATTTTTAGAGCACATTTTGCTAAAATTTTAGAAAATTTAGCCCTGTAATTTGATGTGCAAATTAGATTTTTCTGAGTCAATTAATAAAATTCGCGCCAATGGCGCGAAAATTTTTGTAAAATTTTCCCCGACATGGGAAATTTTCCGGGGGGCAAATGAGTTTCGGGGGGGGATTCCCCCCTCTGCCCCCCCCCCTGCCTACGCCCCTGTTGTCCAACACGGCAACTAAATTGAATCACGAACCAATAATGCAAATATGAATTCTGGGCTTTTTAGTGGGGACTTTTCGGGCCCCTCCCCCACTCGACCCCACCCCACTCACCATAAGGTGTTCAGAAAATGCCAAATTCTAAGGATTTTTGGTCGAGTTTAAAAAATTTTTCGGCTTCGCCGGAATTTCTTGGTCAAAAATCGTCTATTTTGGTACCCAAACTCGATTTTTGAGCACTTTTATGCATAGTTATAGCAGTATATGTAGAAAACAGGCTATATTTACTGCATTTTAGCCAATTTCAGACCATTTTGGATCCCCCCACTTTTGGGTTCACCCCAACCCCAGTATTGGGGGGGGGGTGGGGGGTCGCCCACTTCTCTTCGCCTAGAAAAAGCCCAGTCTGAATAAGGAGAGCAAGTACCTAGATTGCTCTTCTCTGCATCATGTAACGGTCCTCCAAAAAGGACAATAGAATGCTCCTTCCACGTTTTGTGTTGGAAGGAAGAAGGGATTGCTAACGAGAGAGAGTATCCAACAGCCAATCGGGAGAATAAACCCTGTTCCCGTTAAGGGGGGATGATAGCTCGTCAATTTCAACTTATTAATAATTTCTGGTTGCACCGCTACTTAAGGCAATGAAGAGCAGATGGCTAGTCGTTGCTTACTCTTCTCCTATGAATAATTAATGATTATGCACTCTTGGGCACACTAGCACGTTTGCAGCACTAATGCCTGCATTATACAGTACCGATTTGAGTTGTTTTAAAAGCTTAGTTTCATATATCCGTACACGTACACAAATAAAGCCACCAAAACGATTGACAGCGTTTGGTTCTAAACAAAGAAAAGCAGTCCCGCATTTCATAAGGTACAAACAACCCTTCATAGATACCTTGAAGTATCGGAGCTCAAGTACTCCATCCCCAAGCGCGGTCGAGGAGGCGCAGCTGATGGGGGCTGATCAGCACTACTGGAAGTAACCAAACTCCCAATATGAACTGGAAGCAGTCCAGCCCGACGTCTGGACGCAGTCTGAGAGCCAGCGGTGTCAGGATTTGCGTTATCTGGAGGACCATATGGTGCCAGCAGTGGCTTAATATCGGGAGGATTTGGGGTACCATCATTCGAAGAAGCAGACAGAGAGCCAATTCCAGCTGAAGGACGTACGGGCGGCCGAACAGGGAACATCTCATTATAAACACCAATTGGAGGCGCCCTATTAAATTCACCAATTGGACGTGGCTTATTAAAATCACCAAGTGAAGGAGCATTGTTGTATACACCAATTGGAGGAGCCTTATTACCAATCGGAGGCGCATTATTATATACACCAATTGGAGGTGCCTTACTATATTCACCAATAGGAGGTGCATTACTGTATACTCCAATTGGAGGGGCAGATCCCGGGCCCTTCATAGGGGACTGGGCTGATACAGTGTCCGAAGTAGGTCCTTCCGGGAAATCAGCCGAACTAGGGCCGCCAGGGGGACCGAAGCTAGGCTTCTGTGATAAAAGTGGTAGTGGTACAGAAGAGCCCAATGCAGACGCATTACCCCCTGTCTTAGGACGATCACTATTACTGTTGGAAAAATTTCCAGAGGACATGAAGGTTCCGAAATCCTGCGTATTATTCCCACCCCTGCCACGCCCAAAGCTGCCTTTTCTATCATCTCTGCCACCGCCACGACCGAAACCCCGACCGGCACCGGCACCACGGCCGCGGTTGGCGAACCGGTCAGACCGATTGTTGCCAAAATCGGAGCCTTTGGAAGCTGAAATACAAAACAGACATTACTTCGCACTTCAAGCACTCTGATAAATTACTTCATTTCAAGGACTCTGATTAGTTACAACGCGAGGGGGAGGGGGTCCAACCCTGAAATGAGAAGATCCGAAGCGCAACTTCTCTCACAAAATGGCCAGATTTGCACTAAAAGTAGCTATTATAATTTCTATTTTCCTCCTAACAGGAAGGGAGGGATGTCCGGAATCCCTGCTTTCCGCCCAGATAAGCCCTTCCCACAGTTTATCCCCGTGAAAAATTGAATTCATAGATAACAAAGCTAAAATTGATAATATTTTTATGGGGGATTGGTGAGTTTGGATCAGAGATGGAACCGGGTCACCGGGTCAGTTCGGGTCACTTTTTGAACCGAGTCACCGGGTCAAGAACATCGACCCGGCCTTGACACGGTTTTCTGAATTTACCACAAATTTTCGAACTTTTTGGATTACCAAGCTAAAACTTTAGTTTAAATTTTTATTCGATGTGCAATATTAATTTGCTTTTTCTTATATTTTTGAGTCTGGAGCATTTTCGCAGCTTGAAGTTATTGGAATCTGTCTGTATCTGGCACATGGAAGCCCAAAATGTATCCTTTTCAGGCAAAATCAAAACTTTTTTGCAGATTTTGGAAGTTTCTGGAAAATAGGGTCACCGGGTCAGGGCTCAACCGGGTCACCGGGTCAAGCCTAAGAGACCCGGTTTCATCACTGGTTTGGATTAGTATTGCTGCACAACTGGAATCTTAAACAGCGCATACTCTTAAAAATACTGTAGCGAAGGTTAAAACTTACGTGATTTAAATATATCTGACAGGTCACCCTCATCTTTGCCTTCTGGGATCACAGGATCCCCGTATCGAACCTTTATCTTTCCACGTCCCACTTGTTTGGCCACCAAAGCTGCCAGCTTCTCGGCCATGACGCTCTGCTTATGGCGATTCTTTTCATTGTACATTGCCTCAAAGAATGGTTCAATGTCCGGAACAGTTTTCTAAAGAAAAAGTTTAACAGAGAAAAACTAAGACAACTCTGCCATAAATTAATAGACCAAACCCTTCTCAAAACAGTGTCGCTATCGTTCCAGCAAAGGCGTCTCTTTTTGATTGTGATAAAGTTTCACTTGAAATGTGCTTCAAAGTGCGGACAATTTAAGGAATGGTAGGCAAAGTTGTAACAATGTTTTACGAAGAAATTCCTTAATTGGTAATGTCCTGGGAACCTTTAGAGATGGCAAAGGAAGTCAAAAAACGTGAAGATCGGAACGAGTGGAGTAACGGGTAGAATGGGAAGTGGTTATCCAAGTGGAGAAAAGCGCTTCATTGCCTGACTAAAGTAAACTATGCGGTACCCAGCGATTTTCTACGGCTCCCTTCACCCAATGAAACTCAAAATTCCAGAGAAATAAACTTACAAAATACTTCAGACGGTGACGTAATCCAATGACATGAGAAAAAATCGACTGTGAATCAGCTTTGGCACCACAAAGCTCGCAGACATAAACATTTGCTGCGCCTTGTTTTCCTTTGTACTCGATGACGTAGTCACAGCCTGAAAATTCAACACACAAATCGGGTCAAAGTTCGCAATCCATAAAACTAAACTACAGAATTGACGCTGTACGAATGAAGGAATAAAAGTACAGGCCATTTCATGAAAACAACAACAACTAAAACAACGTTAGCAGGAAAATCAAACAGCAAAAGCAACAACTATTTTATTTTAAGCAAATCTAAGCACACTGTTTCAAAAACTGAGCAAAACTGCTCACCTAAGTTCGAACGGCCAGATCCGATTTGAACAAAAGGGCAGAAATAAATATTTAGATTTGCAGATTTTCCATTTTAGATTTTTCCTTTTCAACCTTTAGCAATACTGATTGAAAGGGCCGTGTAGGCAGTGAATCCGTATGGGTGTAACGTTACAATTACCTATGATGTCATGTAAACTGTCGTCGATTTCCGTTTGAATATCTGCGTCCGTTCCTTCTGCGTCTGGCACCGGCTCCGAAGACTGAAACCTTTCCTTGGACATAACCTTTTCAAAGTTTTCACGATTCTTTCTTTTCTCCAGAGCCTACAAAAAGAGTATCAATTTAATTAACAACTATTTCCACACACATTTTAGTCTTTCACACAAAACGTACATTCTATGCAATAAAAGCGCTGAACACCTATGTAACAAAAGTCAAATAATGTAAGTGAAAAACTTATACTGAGACAGCAGGTCGGTCGCACAAGCTAGGCGACGACCGACAACAACATTTTACGATTTGGGTCATCAAATTTAAAGGTGACCTCAAATAGTGCATATTATACCTTTTTGTGTTTTTTGCCCACTATATGAGCATTGAATGTCACTTCACTACCGCACTGCACCGTGCATACCTGAAACACATGATGGATAATGTGAAACAAAGTTGAGGCAATTGCACACGGAAGAAACCAAACATTACTTGAAGCCCGTTCCCAGGACATTTTCGGAGACCCAAACATTTGCAGAAAAAAGGGAAAAACTTCAAAACTGTTCCTGCTGTATATATACATATATACGACTGATCGAACGAAATGAAACGAAAACGTTTACTCCAGGTGTTGTAGACGGAAACAAACGTTGATCCCACAATACCATTTTTATTGTAGGTTAAAATTTAACTTTGAAATTCAAGCAAAAAACGTACCACACAATTCTTGCGTATTGTTAGCAAAATTTCGCCACCCTGCTACGAAGTTGGGAGGGCGCCCCTCTCAGTTTTAAAAACTATACCTTCACCATTCCAAAATATCCTGAAATCCGATGTAATAACACCAAGCACCACTCACGTCAAATATCTAGATTTAGCAACTGCAAAAACTCTGCTACACAAATGATATATTACTGAATACGAATAAATATACCAGCTACACAAAACTGTCAAACAGTAACTAATCCAGTAAGAAAGCATTACCGAGCAATAAAATTGTAACATTTCAGCATTTCGACTAGCTTCATCAGTATAAGATTCTTCCAAGGCAGCCACTAGAAAAATACAGTCGACTGTCGAGTTTGCTTTTCTGAGCCAGCCAGAGTATGGAGGAAGTGCAAAACAGTGGGAGTTGGAACAACTTGTTAGCGGTCTCCAAACATATGCCAATAACCATCGATTATCAAGACCGACAAGGGCATATAAAGGGGGGGGGGGTCAAGCAGGTCCGGACCCCCTATTCGAAAATTTTTTAAATTTTTAGCTGTTTTTGTGCAATTGGCCATTTTTGGAAAAATTGAGGCTTGGTCCCCCTCCCCCTTTCAAACTCCTGGGTATGCTCCTAAAGGCCGATACCCGAATTTTGCTACCACCAACAAAACTTGAACATAAAAACCGAGGGTAATTTTACACTTTAGGGGTTAAAAGATATTTGATGGAAAATATTCGACCAAATTTTGTGAAAATTTGCCTACTGGGGTTTTCGAGCGGCGTAAAAAATAAAAATTTTAATGTAGCTTTCATTCCGCAGCCTCTATGGCGCCGAGCCAGGTTTTCGAGAGGTGAGCCTGTGGAAAAATTTTTATTTGAAGGCGGATCTGAACAAAAATGACTTATAGATTTACTGGAGCGTAGAATTAAAAATTGAGGCCAGTTTTCCTGGCCGACCAACCAATTTTGCTCTGGCGACCCTCCACCACCGTAGTTCCGACCCCGTGGGAAAAGTTCTTATTAGACCTCAGAATTCGACCAAAATCGACCCAGGGCTTTTTGGGGGCGTAGAATTTGAATTTGAGGTTTGTCTCATCATTAATTTGAAGTTATTTTTCAAATTTATACATATTTTAACATTTGCATAAAATAGTGAGAGGGTGTATAAACAGCAGGGAGCGAGCGAAAAAGCATGAGGATTGGCAAGACGCTAAAACAGACCTCAGATTTGGATTTTGCGACCCCGAAAACCCTCTGGGATCGGTTTTGCTCACATTCTGTGGTGAAATAAAAACTTTTCCCACAGGGTGGAGGGTCGCCAGAGGAAAATTGGTTGGTCGAACAGAAATACTGGCCTCAAATTTACTGAAAATCCGCCACCCTCGAAAACCCCCGTAGGCAAATTTTCGCTAAATTTGGTCGAATATTTTCCATCAAAAACCTTTTGACACCCTTAAGATTACCCTGCCGAGTATATACGAGAAGCCACTATTTTATAAATGGCTGGAAGGTAGCTAAGACGGCACAACACTGTGCCAAAAATGAACTAATTGAATAAGTTCAGGAAAAACGCTTAATGTTTTATCTTAATGCCGATATCATTGTCAAGCGCCGCATCAACTCAGGAAATATTTATAATACCGCGTTGAAAAGTGCTGCTACTAGTGACGCCGACGCAAACTAGCATAGCGGGCACAGTGTACATAACTTAGCAAGTGAAGCTAATTTACATTTTCATTCAAAATAGTTTGAAATGCGCAAGGCAAAAATAAATTATACAGCTAATCAGAATTAATAATAACAAAACTAACAACCTAACTATTTGCTATGTGTAACAATAGCGCTTTTAGTATTTAAATACTTTATGGATCAAACCCATAAAAATGGAAAATTAATCAACACTAAACCACTGGCGGATCCAGGATCTCGTGACGGGGTGGGCGGCAAAATTTTTCCAACGGGGGGTCAGGGGGCGGAGCCCCCCAGAAGTTGAAGAAATTTTTTGTTTTTGCAATAAAATCGGTATTCGGATCTTTAATTCTTTTCATACCGAAGAACTGAACAAATGTTTTTAAATTCTTGATATTTTTAGGCAAAAATGATAATTTTCTCCGAAAAATCGGATGCATTTCAAGCTTTTCCTTCACAAATGCTATAAATATGCGGTTAAAGAGTAGAAAATTTGCGCCGAAAGCGCGAAATCTTTTGGTTTTTTGCCGTTTTTCCTCTTTCTCTCCTTAATTTTTCCTACCTTCGAATCGCGACGTGGGGGGGGGCGGCCGCCTCCCCCTGGATCCGCCCCTGCACTAAACAAACATTCACAATAACAGAAAGAAAAGTTCGAAAAATAACCTTTCGGGGCAGACAGGGAGGTGATCTTTCTTATGGTAGAGGTGACCTTCGCTTCATCTTCTAGATCATCCGGTACGTACTGACCAGTTGCTTGTAGACGACGTTTATGGCATAAGCTAACACAGTGTCTCTCATATTCCTAAAAGGAACAAGAATATCTCAAGTAGAAATTTTAGAAAACAAAGAAGTATAGTATAGCTGAAAATAGACATCACACTAAGCTGACAACGGTAGGCCTTGAAAAATCTATGTCAAAATACAGAAATTGGTCAAGACGTTTCAAGATTCTCGGTTTTTCTTCCACAAAAATAATATTCTGGATCTGGATTTAGACTTTCAACTTTCGCCAACAACGTACATGGGCGATAAAGGGCAATTAATTAAATGCGCCATTGCAATTATATCCGAAACATAGTGCAGCAGCATCAAAATAGTAAGAATTAAAAATCAGAATTAAACGAAAAATTTAACCCATCGCTTTTTCAAATGGTGTTCATGACGTAATTTTAAACAAGCTCTTTTGGGTAAACACATTTTAACACTATGCGAAGTCGCCACCGTAACACCAAGTATACAACCTCTGAATCAGTTCAGAAAAAGAAAAGACCCCAGAGAATTTCATATCCAAAAGCCCGTTACTAACGCTTTCTAAGAACATACATTACTATATTTTGAGATACATTATTAGTATGACTTAAAGTCGAACTCAGGTCTAAAACTGACTTAACATTCCAGACATCAGCAGACTCGAAAACATTTTAGCAGCACATATACACATACCAGCAAAGAAAATTTGCAGGTCACGTATACATCTCTCAGTTAACGCACTCACTCAACCATGCATAAGCCACTAATTTAAATCGTTACCTGATAATTTATAAGAATTTCTCCAACATTGCATATATATGCCTGAGTTTAGGGGCTTTTCAGAGTTTTGAAGAGTCCAACTACTAAAGAGGGGAGATCCGAAGAAAACGTTTTAAAAACTGACCAGTTTTACACTAGCTAACATTTTCTTTTTGATACCAAAAGTAAGGGTATGGGCGGAATCTCTGTACCATACGTATCTGGATACGTCGGTGCCTGATTTAATACAGAGTGCGTGTAAATATGACTTTCACAGCTCGCAGCCCGCCAGATTGTAGCAGTGTAGTACAGAGCACTGGAAAGACGAAGCATAAAACGGGCAGGGATTCTTTAGTGGCAGGTGGAAATTCCGACCTCCCCCCCGCTTTCAGGTTTGCACTCGTTCTCCCCCTACTGTTTCCGGACAACATCGCCACTGCCCACTTTTCAGTCTCCACTTATTGTGACCCAAAATCATGAGACCTTCTGGCTTTAGGCGATTTCCGCCAAGAATCCAGCGAAGCCTTCTTAACGGTACTAGGGTTTGAGTGGTTTTGTGCAACATTAGCCAAGTCGCACAAAAAACCACAAAACAACAATCTACAGGCTGTTGTCAGCAATATGAAAATACTTTGCTGTCTAAATGTAAAAGTTCCACTTGCTTACACTCTGTAAGCAATTGTTACTTTTACAGTATGTATAAGAAGAGGTAGCTAGCGTAACTTCCCGCCCGTTAGCGGGTGCTTTTCACAAGAGTCATTACTACAGTTTTGTGTGTTTTAATAAATTGGTAAGTTCTCCAACATTCTCTAATTGGGAGATGAAAATAGCATTAGTATGTATACGTACCGTACGGTAAGTGCTGTTTAATGTTACACAATTTGCCAAAAATGTAAGCAAATAGATTCGACGATGAAAAGATGCCTTGCTTACCGTGTCATAAGCAAAACAGTTTTTCATTGTACAATTTGACAAGGACACAAGAATTGGGTTCCCTCTTTCTTTACATAAACAATTACTGAGCTTTCTTGTCACCTCTTAATAGTATACACTCAATACCATGTGCTTGCATAGGTTTGGAGCACTTTGTAGTTTCAAGCAACGCCTTTTTACGACCCAAGTCGTTTCCTTGTGCTGTTACTCTGCTGTACAACTACAGCAGAATGGCAGCACAGAAAGAGTGTATATAGTACTAGTATTTGAATAGTCAGCGACGAATTTCATTTACAACCAATCAGAAAGTGGAAAAAGAAAGGATAATCCAAACTGACTTAATTGAGACTCCGCTTAAAATGTTTACGTCCATTCTTGATAGCTGCCGTACACATTAATGCTTTTGCGTGCTCCAATAATTAGTCAGATTATTCGACGAGACAAAAAAGCTAGGATTTATATAATGGTTTCTGGTAAATCGTGCAAGAATAGGCTACGTAGTTGACTTTAACAGCCTGGATTCAAACTTTACAAAGATGACCAACATTATATTTACGTTACGCAACACTTTCAAATGCACAATTTCGAGAATTTATACTTATGGCTTCTTATTTTTATACTTAATATACTTGCAGTTTATTTCGATGATGTGATATGAGGGTGGTTATGATATGCCTCATAATGTCATAAACAATAGAGGCTCGGATGCAACAATGTAAGAAATGGTGGTCCCTGCCTGTATTGCCTATCTTCCGTTGATTTAAGTTTTAGTTTTGTTTTTCTCTTCACCAAGCATGTTGCGCTGATTAGTACTGAAGGAATTTTGGGTAGACATTTCCTGTTTTGTTAAAGTTTTTGTATCTGACATTGGATCATTGAAGCATTGATAAAACTAATTTGCATATGAACTGTTAAGGCTTAGGCTTAGGCTTTATTTTCTTTAATATGTTGTATAACTGAATGGCAGAGAAAGAAAAGCCATACGGGGTTCGTTACTTTGATTTAAGAAGAAGTCGTTCGCTTTAAATTTCACGAAGCATGTTGCACATTAGATTTGAACTCTAACAGTCCTGTCATGCAAAACAGTAGCTCACTTTGCTCGCTCCCGATGGTAGTAGGAGTCATCAAGACCATACATCCAGTGATAAGGTACGTATGTCCTTACGTCTTCTCAGCTCCCCCTCATATACAGGACTGTCACCCGTCGGGTGATAGAAACCACAGTAATTCTGTTATTATTGGAAGTAATACATAGTAGCACTGATAGCATTGTTCAATAACTTGAATCGGTGCACAGGTATCCACGGTTAGCATCGCCTCCCCTCAGAAAAAAATTTTAAATTCGCTAAGATTATCCCTGACAGACAAGCTGAGTGGGTAAGATGACAAAACATTGGCAATCCGCAAAGCGGCGTTAGCTTCGTTAAAAGATAAGGCTACAATGAAAAAACTTGATCGGGATATGTATCACGTCTTGTTCTTCTAAGTGTCCGTCTACCCGAGCAGCGCGGGAGACACCTTAGTAAAAACTAGTTCTGTTCCGGTTTGACGAATGCAATATACCTGAATAAATCTTAAACTTATTTGGCCAAAAATAGCTCAAAATGGCATACCCCATAATTTGCATATTCACTTACCGTAGCTGATGAACAAGCCACCTTGCACAAATCACAAAACTTGTAGCAGTCAGGAACCACTGCTGATGATTTAGTTGTAGCCTTTTCCTTGTGTGCAGCCGTTTTGATGTGTTCATCATATTCCTACAATACAATATACAACACTGAAAGCTACGTAATCACGCTCAAACCGCACAAACCCTGTTATAAAACAATTCCATACGTCGATTTTTCTTAACATTGGACAAGCGCAAAAATATTTTCGCCTCAACTTTTGTGTTTGCTTGGAGCTACTTCAAACTTTGCAGTTCATATTGAAGCTGTAAGTGGACTGAGACGTTAGATGCATATTAAACTGATTTAACAAAATTTACAACAAACAACTCCCCAACGTCCATTAATAACCAGTCATATGATATACGTCGCCGTCGCGCAAAATGGCATTATATACAAAATCGTAGTTTCGAGAAAAAAGGTTTTTTCATTTAATGCCCTTTTGCACTAACAATTTCTCATGCCAAACTGCATTATGCAAATGAGCATTTAACATGGCATTCGAGCATTTAATGCACTTGTACACGATTACTTTCATTGACCAGTAATATAATGCGATTTTGTTTTACGTATGTACGTACTATTAAAGCTGCAGTAGAGAATGCGCTTTTGCATGAAGGTGCGGTATTAAATTTTGCATATAGTGCCGTAAAAAACCATTTTCGCAAAAAATGTTGGATAATGCCATTTTGCGCGACGGCGAAACAATCGGATAGACACATAGAACGCCTGACTCTGGGTGTCCATGTTTTGGTCTCCACTTTATCAAACTGTTATGCTAAAAAATGGAAGTGAATTATACAACAGGTACGTATATCGTAAAATACATTTCTATAAAGCAATATCATACCGACTTCATTACAAAGGCAGCCTGACATGGCTTGCAAAATTGCCAATTATCATTTCCATCAGAATCTTTGTTAGCAGTGGATGGACCAGCTAACAACTTCTGTCCATGCATGACACCTCGGCAGTGCTGGTTATATTCCTACAAAAAAGAAGCCTTTCAACATAGCAAAAACATAGGAAAACAAAAAGGAAACTGGTTTAAG
>JASAND010025927.1:0-14624 GCA_030248195.1 Trissonchulus latispiculum
GTATACAAAAGTGGAATAGCAGAACATGCTGGTCAAATGACCACGGACCAAACTGGGCAGAAGTTAAAGTGCTGGCTAAGGAAAGAAACCTAAGAAAGAGAGAAATTAAGGAGACGATAGAAATGAAAAAGCGGGGAACACGAGCTTATAGTCAACCAAGCATTGATATAAGTGACATCTGGCTATCAGAACTTAGACTCTAACGATGAGTATAAATTCCAAGTAAGTAAAATTGTCCCCTGGGTAGTATAGTGGTAATGTTACACAGGAGTGGCGCATACGGTCACGGATCAAATCCCGGACCACCTCTTATCCCAACAGCCCTCTTAAGGGCTACCAGCCTGAAGACGCCCATAGGTAAAGATGGGCGAAACGTCGCGACCCAAAATTTAACAGCCTTGGCAAGAAAAGGCCAATCATCTACTCTTAGTCATGAAACGCCACGAAGAACATATAGATCAGAATTGCCCAGATAGATAGATAAATTCCTACAATTATCGCATTCTATCCGGATAGATGAGTAAATTGTCCATGTGTCCAGAGCAGGGTTCGAGACATGCGTAAAATATTAAACTATAATCTAATAGTGCACGAAGTCTGAGTTTTTAGGTTTATGGTTAATAGTTTATGTATAGTTTTTGCTTGTTATTATGATTTATTAGTTAAGTTAAAATTTATTATTTTGTGCTTGTCAGTGTTATGTAACAGTCATTTACAATAGAACAGTTACTATATATTTTTCCGATTGTATACTGGAATTAATAATTTATTTAATAATTTGTTGATTTTAATTATTTTAATAATTTATCATTATTTTTATATTATCAAGCTAATTTAACATGGTAACCAAAGGTGACTTAACAAACTGCAATCAAGTTTACTTAAACAATCACATGGAATAAGAGGTTAGGTAATAAGTTAAATGAGTATTACGTCAGCTTAAACCTACTGAAGCAAAATAACGTTAACAAAATTTTTTAGCATTTAACATAATAGGCCAAACTAAATTTATTCGATGAAATAGCAGAATTTCAATTTTAATAAAACACTATGTAAAATAAATGGCTGTACTACATACACAAATTATATGGTAAAAATAAAGTAGAGATTAATTCTTAAAATTAAACAGCAGCTATAAACACAAATGCACTATTTATATAGTTAAAATTTGCTTATGTGCCCAACCATATATGGACATTATATATATGGACACAGATGAAGTACTCATCTGTTCGAAAAGAATGCGATAATTGTAAGAATTTATCTTTATCTTTATTTATCTAATTTGTCTTTATTATTTATCTGTCTGTGAACATGCATAATGTATCCATCTGAAGGTCCACTTTACTCAGCTGCACGTAGGGGGGTTGCACCAAATAAGGGACACTTTTTGCTTCTCTAAGCTGACACGGTTTTTTGCAAATTCGTTTTGCAAAACAAATTATATCACCTAAAAGCTGAAAATCTCAGCTACATTTTGATATATTTTGTTTCCATACACACTGACATGATCGTCCAGAGAATCCGATAGAACGTTTCTGAATTTAAAATTTGAACAGAATCCCACCTGTGAAAAAATTTTCACAACATTTGCATTTCCCGGCGCACATTCATTGTGTTACTTTAATCTGAAACTTTTATATTTTTAGAATGCTCAGATAGTCTGCAATGTTTTGGCATAAATTTTTGGTAATAATGTTTGAAATTTGATTTTATCTAAATTTTTAATTAATTTCTGTTAAATTTCAAGAATGTGCCAAATAAGGGACAACTGGTGCCAAATTAGGGACAGCAACTGGAGCTTAATTAAGGGACAAATTTGGAGGCCGCAACGTCGTCGGATCGACTCCCAGCAACGACAAATATGGTTTTTATTTTTGTATTAAAGAAGCTATTAGTTTATTCTGACATGTTCTGTGGTTATTAACCGTGATGACTGTATTTCATATTTGTCATATAATTAATAAAATTAAAACATTGATGAAAACGAAAATTCTGGTAATGTGTTTCCAGAGCGTCAAACGGACAAATAATTAACTAGTTTTCACATTTTCACTTATTATGAATGTCAGAAACAAAAAATTCAGCTGTCAATTATATGAAGGTGTCCCTTATTTAGTGTCAAAAAAGCTGTCCCTTATTTGGTATCCACTGTCCCTAATTTGGCACATAGTGTCCCCTATTTAGTGTTTAGAAGAGAAAATTGATGCGAAAATCTTTAAGAAACATGTGTTTTAAAGTGCTTCAAATTTAACGCAAACAAAATTGATTTTCTTGTGCAGCAGAAATTAAGCTTTCCGCTGATATAAAGATTACGTTGTGGTTCCTCATAGATGTTGCGTAAACGACGTTTCTCTTCCAAAAACAAAACTTTCGAAAATTTTGTCAGTTTGGTGTCCCTTATTTGGTACAACCCCCCTAACATATAAAAACATTTCTAAGCTTAACATTTTCTTCTTTTACTGACAGTTTTAGTTTGCCGAAACTAATTTACTGCATTTCCGAAGGAGTTTTATTTCCCAGATTTTTTGCAGGCTAGAGAATATTTTCTCCTGAGATTATATATTTATATATTTATAAATCTATATATATTTAACGTTATATATTATTATATATTTAACGGTTATATATTTATTTAACCTCTATCAAATAACTGGGGGGACTCTAGGTACGCCTCAGCGTATTATACTTTATTCTTGCTGCGCCTCGGCGCAGCAGGTCTACTATAATCGGTTTTTATAGAATTTTACACATGCGCAATGCATTTTATGTAACTGCCTATAGAATACACATGCAGCTCAGTATGTTCTTCAGAGATTCATAGCTCAAATGTTATGCAAATTAGGTATCCGCAACTTTAACATTAGGCATCCGAAAGTTTAACATTAACATTGTAGCTTGTGTTTGTTTCAGCAAGAATTTAGTCTTCAGCATCCCAGGCGTGTTGGTGGCTGGCCACTCGAACTTGTCACAGTAAAAATCAAGTCTTTATTGAGCTATGTACATTCTACCGACACCATCCAATACTGCTTTGAAAGTGTAATGAATGATAAGAACCAGGACATTTTGAATCTGCTCGCAGCAGGTCTATTGTTGCCTCAGGCAAACAATTATAAGAACTAGCAGATTTTGTACGGTACCAAACCAATTTTGCACAAAATTCTTGCTTGTTTTGTGCATTTTCATTTCTTTGCTGCATGTAAAATTTTGAGCAGTGGATTTGCAATATATGGTGAAGGTAGCAGGCGGTTTCGAAATCACGTTGAAGTAAACAATCTCACGCAAGCCACGCAACCTGCTTCCAGCTTTTAATAAGTGCTTAAAATTGTAGTAAGAGGAAATGGAATATTATAGTTGACGGCACGATTTATTGTTTCCTGTCTTGCCTAACTTTGAATATTTTCCAACAGGTTTTACAACAGTCAAAAGGCAGAAATTTACAAAGCTGACCAGGGTTTGACACAATATGTTTGGCCCACGTTTAATAGCTCTGTTCCCGTCTAGTTGAACGTGCACACGAAAAATAGCGCTGTTGGGGACCATTTTGCACAAACAGTAAAGAACATGCATGATCTTTCAGTTTAAGATGGAGTCATGCTGTGTATGTGCAATCATGCCCTAACTATGATGGAGTTTTAATTCCATGACTCAATGACTCCACTCAAAGCTTTTGCAGAAAACCTTTGCTTGTTTAGTTATTATGGAATCGCTCTTAGTTCTTAGAAATTAGCTAAAATGTATGTGCAATCTGGATTATCTCAACCTTTTGGCATGCGACCGTCTTAGCTAGAAGGCTGCTAACGGGGCAACTAAAAAAGTTCACGGGGCAGTTTTGTGAAAAACACATCTGCTAAGTGGCAACCCTTAGCTTGTATAATAAGTTCTCCACAATCGCTGGAAAAGGAATAAAAAGTTAGTTCTGGTGACCTTGTAGGTGGATGGTCTAGAAAGGTTGAAAAGCCACAAAATAATTTAGAAAGGTTTGCTTCATTTTGCCAAATATGTGAGATCAGAAACTGAGAGCAGTTAAGAACTGCTTGGCTGAGTGTAGACTAAAGCTGGAAACTGCCGAGTCAAAATCATCACTTATTGCGTTAAATGAAATATTGCAGTCTAAAATCTCAGTTGCAGAATCACACCCCTTTTAGGGGTCAGCTTGTCTTGCTACTCTCACGTACGCCGCAAGCGTAAAATAAGTGGTTTTTGCAAAAACATGACGACGCACACGTATTTGAGCATAGAACCAGGAACCAGCAACGAGAGAGTAAGAAGAACGCCTTAGATTTTTTGGCGAGAATGGTTTTTTATTATCTTTTGCTTCAGCTTTAAGCTTTAAGCATTTGTCTGATGCAGCCAATCGCCTAGCTGGATACTTGTGGACTGTTCCAAAATCTGCAATCTGCATTACCTCATTTGCATAAATGCTGGCACACTTTAAAATATTTTAATAAACGAAGTTTAAAGGAGGTGCATTGAAAACATTTGCACTATGCAAGGCTGGATTAAGGGGGGGGGGTAATGTGTTCAACAGAAAATTGCCAGATGCACAATATAGATTAACACAAATAAAAAGCAAGCATTTGAAAATCAAAATACAAAAAGTCTAAATTTGCTATTACCACATACACAGCAGGCCCCCTTCGGTTAAAAAATGAGCTCAAAGCTATACTAGACAATGTTAAATATAGGCGTAGCTTGCTTTGAGAATCGTTCTATAGTGCAATTCCTATCCATTTTCCGTGTAGGTAGTTCTGCCTCCAGGCAGAACAAAAATTATCATGCCTCGGATAATTGGACTCCTCGAGACCTTCATGTCTACGCCCTTAGTTAATCTTACGGCTTGCGTAGCTCAATAAGTGATGGATTAGTTGATTACTGGAAATATGGCAAGTTTTCGCCACAAAAATAAGAAAATCGGCAATATCTAACGACAGACAAGAGCTAGAAAAACAGATTCAAAGGCGAAAATGTATAGCTCTAAGCCATCATTCGAAAGAACATAGCCATGACTATGCAGATAATGCCAAACTGTTAGCAATCGGCAAAACTGCCCTGTACGGAAATGTCGAATTTTTGAAGAGGGGTTGTTCGGTTGGTGTTAGAGGTCAGAACAGCTTATTTTTGAAAGTTTTGTCAAATTTCATCGTGATTTGAACCGCCAACCAAAACAGTGCCCAAATGGAATCCCCACCTTAAGGTACAGTTGTTAGGATCGCCAGTCAGTAGCAAACGTTAAGAAGAGCCTACCTAACTCATTGACTCTGGTAACCTTTAACTTGACCAAACGATAAAACTTAACCTCTTTACGAACTTGCCTAATAGCAACCTCTGTTCCGCACAATCCCGACGTTTCAATATTGTGAAAATGACCAATATATCAAGTCTGTCGTGTCAAGATGCAGCTAGAAATGACTGCGTCTAATAAATCTTGACTTTTAAAATTCACTAAGGCTTACGTAAAATTGCTTACTGTTTTCTTATCACCATTAAATCTCTGACGAATTCTTTCGGACACTTTGTTGACATCTGTGGAATTCAGGCAGGTATATCCTGATTCAAAGTCAATACAATGCTGATCCAGACCACAGGAATCCTTGGCTTGGCATCCGACAACACCTAAAGTGCAGTGGTAGTAGTCAAAGCTGCGTAGTTTTTGTGCAAATGTTATTTGTGCCAGTATGCGATAGGATTGCTACCCTAATTGTTTTTGCAGCAGAATACTAAAGGAGGGGTATGAACTTGAGTAAATTCTGCGTGTTTGAAAACCTGGTTATGTTGGTTTGCAGTACGCCTCTTGTCTCTATTTTGCACACTATTGCCTGCTAAGTGGATGAGACTGCACGCATGTCTTTTTCTTTAATTCTCACTTTTAATTGGTTTTAATCTGGTAATTTTTTAGAGGCATCATTATTCAACCAATACATATTCCTCATCGATTACTTGAGGTACCTACGTAGTCATCTCACAATCAAACTGTTTTCTCTATTGATTAGCAACACTCAAATTAATTTTCTTTGACTGGAAGTTTTTACAGAATTTTAGATGAGGGCAATTACAAGATTTTTTACGAATAAAACTTTTTCCAGGTTCGATTACAATAGTTCGATTCCTCTAACGCTATTCAATCGCTATTTGCTTTTTCGGAATTAGATCAAAAATGTATGGCAACCTGAATGTTACTTATACATACTTTTCTCGAAACTGGCAAGCGACCACTAGCTATAGATTGGTAAACTAAATGAATCTCAGTATGCATATTGATTCCTAGAACTGTTAATTTGTTATGTGGAAACCCTCCAGCGCGCTTAGTAAAATATCCCTCATCATAAAAATAAAATTGTTCGTTCATACGTTTTGAAAACTAAATTTTTATTGATCTTAGCCAATGAGATAGCAATTTGCAAAATGAGCATGCCTCGAACAGTTGCCTCTGGAAGACGTTGACGTCTACACCTTTAGTATAATTGTACAGCTTGTGCAGCTCAAGAAATAATGGATAATTTGATTACTGCAAAAATGATAAGTTTTGAGAAGGAAGTGATGTAGTACGTCGATGGTTATTAATGCAACACGCACAGTTGTGTAAGGGAAGCAGGCATAGGAAAGATTGATAAGCATGATATGGGAGTTCAGCTGATGGCCCTCTGGTGTAGTTGTTTAGCATGTCTGCTCCGGAGTCAGAAGGGCCGAAGTTCGAAACCCATTCTTGGGCTGGGCCAATACTTTACTTTCAATGATGAATGAAAAGCTGAACCTCCCTCCTCCCTTTTCGCTCCTAGGTCCTGGTTTCGTGGATACAAGGGTGCCTGACGCCTCCCGCTCGAGCTAGTCCTCGGTTTCGTCTTGGTTCAGCAGCCCTGGAAGAAGCGCTATAGTTGTCGTCTAGACAATTTGCTGTGAGATTCACAGTATATTATATTTTTCTTATAAATATATGTAGATATTTTCATGGATATCTTTTATACCTTTATATCTTGATAATGCCTTGATTTGTGCAATCTTAAATTGTTATCCATGCATTACACTGCATTTGACGCTTACCGAAAGATATGTGTTAATTGCTAAGAAGAGTTTTGCCTGAATAAAGGAAACTTATGAGCAATTAGATTAAGCTGTCCGTCTCGGCTGTATAACAAAGCAATAAATGAATATGATAAGCTTACCCATGTCAGTGCTAGTTGTCAGCTTCTGCTTAGCGGTTGTATCAACTGGAATATAGCATAAATTATTACAATTACAATTAAAGTTAAAAACGGTAGCAGACAATGCATTGACAACAGCCATCCTTGGTAGCAAACGTCCAATGAACTATTCCTGATAATCACTAAATAGAGCAGCTGGGAAATAACTAGTTCCCAACAGTTACCGTAGCTCCAACTCAGAAACGTATAAACACCGAAAATATCCGTTGACATTAAGTTGAGTAATGATCAAATATAAGCATACCCTCGTCTGTAGTTTTTGTCAACTTTTCCATAGTAGTTGTGACACCTGTAAAATTGCTTCAATTATCTACTATAATGTTAAAGCTGAATAGAAGTCTGGAAAACAGTCGTAGAATTTGTAGAATAAAATCTGCCTGTAGCGCACTGTGTTCATTTACCGTAAATTCATGATGCCTGGGCTAACATGCTGTTTTTTTATTTAGCGAATGTGAACGTTTTAAAAAAGAGTGTTGGCAGTAATTAGTAGAGGTTGGGCGTTAGTACTGTTCGGTTGAATCGTTTGATTTAGTTTGGAGTCGCGGATATGTTAGTCTTCAGGGTAGGTATTTTTTTGGTGTTTTGTGTGTGATCAGTTGCAGCCAGTTATTTTAATTCTCTGGAGCGCAACGTTTTTGTAAAATGCACAGGTTTACTATGTTTTTTATTTTGCGAACACTTTCAACGAATAAACTACTGCAACTGGTCAGTTTTTGTTTTTCCTTTTGTCGTTGCTTAGAGACATTGCCCACACTCATAATCTCAAATTTTAGTCAATTTTATTCAGAGCACAGTAATTAGTTTCTGACATTGTAATCCTGATTACCATGAAAACAAGTCTTTGCTTTACATGGTATATTGAAAATTTGCAAGTTTCCACTAAAGTCAAAATAGCCTTTTGATGTCTTGCTACTTAGTTCAGCATTACACAGTGCAGTGCAGCATTACGTATACTGCCAGTAATTGATATCACGTTCGTTGCTATATTGCTTGTTTTAGCACTTCCATCGCAGATATTGCAATGGATCCCAACAGCCACCGCAGACGGCAACTCTCATGTGTATAAGCACCAGAAATTACCGCCACCAAAAGCAAGTTAATAATAAATAACTTACTAAATCCCCAGCTAAATAACTTTCATCTAATGCAGCAGCTGCTTAATGGCTGATTCACAACAGTAACCGTCGTAGCGACTGAAAGTTCCACCCGCTGCAACACTAAATGTGCAATCATGTGTGTGATGTGTATTAACTTACCCAAACCGGCATTTGTTGTCATCTTTTTCATAACAGTTGTGTCACCTGTAATATTGCATCAAATATATCTGCTATCGCACCCACTGTTAGAAAGGTTTATTGAAAACTAACATTAACAACATTAATCTTCTACCAATCACTCAGATCTACTTGCATGCCATGAACTATTATTACTGCACAGGCAGATTTTTTCGGGACCACTATCTGCAGGGTTACTGAAGACTGTGATATTAGATTCGAAGCAACTGTATGGATTCACACTAAACGCCATCAGTCTATATGCGTAATTTGCAAAAGCTACGGCCAAGACCAACACCCAAAATCAATCTGAGAGTAGTCTGCAATTTGGTGAAGGAAACTTTCAAAGAACCTTGTTTGAACCCTTTATTGGTGGAAACTTATTATTTGTGAAAACTAATAGTTCTTTTCGTTGAACCCTAATCTTGCACCTTCGTCCAAATCTAACTGTGTGCTTCTCTGACTTTTGTGTTTGCAATTTATGTGGATATTTGACTTGAATATTTGTTTTGACAATAGCGGAAATAGTGGTTTTATTTGCTTGGATGATTCGGAAAATTGCCCTGTTCTGCTGACTAAGAGGTTCATATTTGGGAAGTGGGATTAATCGTCTTAAGTTGGAAATTTTAGGAGCCCCATGAGCCCAAAAGCAATCTCTTACGTCATGCTTATCATGACGTATGCCTTTTCACTTCTAAAACGTCGTCTTCCGATCAAAAGAAATCAAAAAGACCGAAAACTGCAGGTTTTCAAGTGGACAGGGAGTAAGAGGGGAGAAGGTGACTGAACCGCAATTCCAATCAGTTTAAGGTTGACTTGCTTGAAGTACGATTGTGCCCAGAGAGCGGCTCTGTCTTTACCTGTGGCTGATTCGCCTATTCGGTTTCGTGTTTGACTTATTTGTGGCCAGTTGCGCCCAGTCAGGATTGTCTTGCAGTCTGCTTAGTCGTTGATCTCACCCTGCTGCTCGTGATCCTGCACTTGTTATTATTTCTACATTTTGCTCAATTTGATTGTCATTTGGAATGAGGTACAAGTTTGTGATTCTACGTAAACCACGGCTGAGTTGCTTTAGTTGGACCCGCAAAAATAGTGATCTGTAACTTGCAACGTCTGTTATCGTAGGATTTGTGTACAGCACGATACTGTCATCAGCAGTTGCGTTGATATGAACCGATTGTCTCGTTATTGAAAGAATAGACTAGTTAATAAATTGTAATTTATCTATTCCCGCTCGTATTTTGATTGTATTAGCTTCGGGATTTCATTTAAGAACAAGGTGGACCAGAGTTTTAGTTACGGAAGCCTTGTTTAGGTAGACTAATTAGTTGAGCGGTCAACTAATTATTAGGTAGCTTAAGGATTGATAGACTGATCTCGCAAAACCTGAGCCATTTAACCAGTGCTCAGAGTACAGTTTAAGAAGTTGGTCTGATCTGTCTAGTGAGAGCCATTCCACCAATGCTCAGAGTAGTAATTTGATGAGAACAAGTTTGCCCGACCCCCAAACTTGTGCAACTAGAAAGGGCCGAGAAAATAGGGTTTGAAGTTTGAGACTTGCAAAGACCTCTCAGTTTCAAATTATCCAAAAAGTTACCCCTAAAAGGGGTATTATTTCGCCAAGAGTGTGCAAAGTTCAATCGAACTAAAAGGCCGACGGTTTTGATCAAGAACTAAACTTACAGTGCCAAAAACCCAATTGTTTATATTAATACTCGTGACTATTCCAAATGGTAATATGCAGAGACTGAACTGTATGTAAGCATATCTGACGTATTTTGAGAATAACGTTTGCAGTCTATAAAACCTGGAAAGGTATCCTCAAGGTACAAAAGAAAGTGTCCCATTGACTTATCTGAGTCTGTCGGGCTCTTCTGTTGTAAAAAAGCTACAGCACAGCTTAATAGAGCTCTCGAATACTTAGGATCAGCAATCGGTTGATCAAGTTGTTTTTAATTGGTTGTTAATGTTCTTCAAATTCTGATGATTTTTTATGTTGGTTCAAACAACAGTAACTTGAAGTTTGCCTGGCAAAACTAGCAAAGTAGTGTACCCATGAACGCTTCGTGTATTATCCCGCAGTTCAGAGGATTGTAGAATAAAGTAGAAAGACAACTAAAAAGGTTTTTTCAAGAAGCGCTAAGTGAGAAACGGCCTTTGTTAGTCAGGTGGTCTTGTAACTTCATTTCAGAAGACGCTCGATTGTAACATCGATCTATCAGAAATGACACAATATAAAAGGTTATCTCATTTGCATAATTTGCAGAATTGTTGTTTTGATTAGATTAGATTTGATTAGAAAAATTGTTTGATTTTGATTTCTGGTCAAGGGGGCAAGGTAGAAATTTTGGCCAATGGAAATAAATATTAAGTATCTTCCCCTGCATAAAAACTAAACTTGACAGAAAATCAAGATTTTTAATTAGAATAAGTTAGCAGTATTCCCACAACTTGTTTTCTCCTGGAATTTTACTCATTAACACGTTTAGACCATGGTCCCCCTTCAAGGAAAAAAAGGGAACAGCTAGATTTACACGCTAAACATAGTCATTCTACCTGGTAGGCGAAAATTTTCAGTTCAAATGTGAGCCCACCCATTACATAAAAAATATCGACTACCAGAAATCCGTTTCATTACAGGTATTCTTCTTATAGGTAAGCTGATAATGCAATGCCTTGATTTGTGCAATCTTAAATTGTATTTTACAGGCATTGCATTGCATTTGACCCTTTAAACGTTACTTAGAAGAGTTGTTCCAGGATAAAGGAAACTTATGTCCAATTCGCATAAGCTGTCTGTCTCGGCTGTATGACAAATCAATAAATAAATATGATAGGCTTACCCATGTCTGTGTTAGTTGTCAACTTCTGCTTAGGGGTTGTATCAACTAGAATATAGCATAAATTATTACAATTACAATTACAATTAAAGCTAAAAACAGTAGCAGACAATACATTGAGAACAGCCATCGTCGGTAGCAAACGAACTATTCCTGATAATCACTAAGTACAGCAGCTGGGAAATAACTAATTCCCAACAGTTACCGTAGCTCCAATTCAGAAAAGTATAAACACCGACAGTATCCGTTGGTATTAAGTTGAGTAATGATCAAATATGAACATACCCCCGTCTGTAGTTTTTGTCAGCTTTTCCATAGTAGTTGTGACACCTGTAAAATTGTATCAATTATCTACTATAGTGTTAAAGCTGAATAGAAAACAGTCGTTAAAATATGCCTATAGCGCACAGCATTCAATTTACCGTTAATTCTTGATGTCTGGGCTAACATGCTGTTTTAGTTTAGCTAATGTGCACATTTGAAAACCCGGAGTATTGTCAGTTGTCAGGTGAAGTTGGGCATTTGTACTGTTCGGTTGGATGGCTTGATTTAGCTTGGAGTCGCGAATATCTTAGTCTTCAGGGTAGGTATTTTTTGGTGTTTTGTCGTCGTTTCATGAGTTACTTCAATTTATTTTGATTCCCTGACGCCTCACTTTTCTGTTAAATGCTCAAGTTTAGCTGTCGACATATCATATCGACACCTTTCTCCGTTCAGATTGATGATCAGTTGCGATTCTTCGGCGTACCATATCTCTGTGACAATGTGGAACCTTGCCAGCTTTACCACTCTTCAGTAGTAGAAGGGTGTCGGACAACAGTCTGTTAAGTTCCCCTATTTCTCATTCCCAGGAATTGGCTCCTACATACTTAAACCAAACTTTATCACTTTACTCCTGTGTGGGATTTTTAAATTCTTTGCCAGCAGCTTTATCATATTTGTGTTGCAACCGTCTACCATGTATCAGTTCTCAGAAATTGGGACAACTCGATTCAGCCAATGATGTCAATCACAAGCATGGTGTATATAAGCTTACCCAAGCCTGCACTTGTTATCAGCTTTTTCATACTGGTTGTGTCACCTGGAAATATTGCATCAAATAAATCTGCTAGCGCAGCCACTGTTGAAAACTAACATTATTCAGTGTATTCACTACCGCCTGACTCACCGGCATTTAATCAGTAATCAAAGAGGTGTTGTGAGTGCAGGTAGCATTGCAACACTACAAACCCAGATCCGTAAACTAAATGTCCTACTAAAAGATTGAAAACGGTATCGTATTTTAATAAAAAGGCTTGCGGGATTTACTGTAGAATATACCAATAATAGAATACAGATAATGCATAAAGAATACAGAGCCCAGGGCAACCATCGATAGATAACTGATTAATGAATTTGACTAATTAGTAGCTTGCAGCATCTGAGAATTCTACCCAGTAGGACCGAAGAAATTACTAAAAAGAGTTCGAAAATACCTGTCGCATGGCGAGTATTTAGCAGGTGTCTTACCAATCGCTCAAATCGACTTTGATGCCACGAACTCTTAACACTGCACAAGCAGATTTTTCGGGAATCGCTAACTGCACCGTTACCAATGTCGGTGCTGTCCCACCCACGGATTCACACCAAACGCCATCAGTCTATATGCGTCGTTTGCTAGCTAAGGCCAACACCAACATACAAAATCTATCTGAGACTCTACTGGAAATTGCTGAAGGGAACTTTCATCGCAGCATCGGATGGTCGTGGGGGTTATTATTATGTGCTGCATGAGAGGATCGGTTAGTGACTACTTGATGGTGTAGCGAGTCGAAAACTGTCAGCTATCCAAAGCATATGTTCGTTTCCGAAAGAGGAATTATGCTAGCTAAATTATTGTGACTAAAGACCTACGCATATTTACCTACCTAGATATACGACAATGTTTGATAATCCGTAAACATAAAATAACTAATTCGTGTTCAGTTATTTAACAATGTTATTAACTACATACTAGAAAACACTCTGTGTGAAGACATTGCAATATATTGGTGAAGTGTTATAAACCACATTTTATTCTATTGTTCTCATGCAATAGCAACCGAAAGTTGTTTCTTCGTTACAGTGGTTGTACTGGTTTTCAAGCTAGCGCTCACAAGAAGCATACAAATTTCTTTGAATTTCACAAAGTCTGAGAAACAATCAGTATTTTTCCAAGTCTGGTCTAAATCTACTAGTCAATTAGCTAATCTCGAAAATTACATCATGCTTGAATCGGTTAGCTGAAAGCAGTTGAGTTGGTATGTCGTTGAGGGTTTGTAGTGTTGCAATACTTTACCTGCACTCACAACACCTCTTTGATTACTGATTAAATGCCGGTGAGTCGAGCCAATGATGAATACTGAATAATGTTAGTTTTCAACAGTGGCTGCGCTAGCAGATTTATTTGATGCAATATTTCCAGGTGACACAACCAGTATGAAAAAGCTGATAACAAGTGCAGGCTTGGGTAAGCTTATATACACCATGCTTGTGATTGACATCATTGGCTGAATCGAGTTGTCCCAATTTTCTGAGAACTGATACATGGTAGACGGTTGCAACACAAATATGATAAAGCTGCTGGCAAAGAATTTAAAAATCCCACACAGGAGTAAAGTGATAAAGTTTGGTTTAAGTATACTTAGGAGCCAATTCCTGGGAATGAGAAATAGAACTTAACAGACTGTACATCAACATATACTACTGAAGAGTGGTAAAGCTGGCAAGGTTCCACATTGTCACAGAGATATGGTACGCCGAAGAATCGCAACTGATCATCAATCTGAACGGAGAAAGGTGTCGATATGATATGTCGACAGCTAAACTTGAGCATTTAACAGAAAAGTGAGGCGTCAAGAATCAAAATAAATTGAAGTAACTCATGAAACGACGACAAAACACCAAAAAATGCCTACCCTGAAGACTAAAAACTTCGCGACTCCAAGCTTAAATCAAGCCATCCAACCGAACAGTACAAAATGCCCAACTCGCGACAACTGACAATACTCCCGGGTTCAAATGTGCACATTAGCTAAACTAAAACAGCATGTTAGCCCGGGCATCCAGAATTAACGGTAAAATTGAGATGCTGTGCATATAGATATTTAACGACTGTTTTTTGTTCAGCTTTAACACTATAATTGGAATAGTGTCCCTATTTCTTTAAATATGGAAAAAGCTGACAAAAACTACGAGACGAGTATGTTCATATTTGATCATTACTCAACTTGTATACCAACGAGATATATCGATGTTTATGCACTTTTACGAGGTTAGGCAATACGTGG
>JASAND010025929.1:0-36596 GCA_030248195.1 Trissonchulus latispiculum
GACCTCTAATTAGCTGGCACCAGGCCCACACAGTCTCCAGGGGCCGCGCAGACGCCTTTACACCCATATTATGTAGGGGCGCTATCGCGCCCCTACATAATATATACTTAAATAATACCGAAAATAAAATACAAGACATGGTGCAAAAGGGGGGTCTGGGGGGCGAAGCCCCCCAGAAACGGTAAATATGTGGAAACAAATGAATGAGCATTGGAAAAAGTTCCGACCATTTGGTAAAATTTGTCCAAAATTTTGGTGTAACGTTACACAGTCGCCAAAATTTTTTTGCTATTTTCCAGAAAAAAGTGTGTAATTACAAGCGTTTTTGAGCAAAAAAAAACGCTGTGTATACATATATACCTACGTACGCTTAACATTTCTATTTTTACTTATTTTATATATTTATATATATCTGTATTTACCTTTTTTCTAATTTCTTAGAAAATCCACCTCTAGGGCGAAGCAAATCCATGAAGTTAGATCGATTTGGCAGTTGAAATTTCAAGGTAGCTTTAGCCATTATTTGTTCAAAAATTAGCAAATATTAATTTCATTGAAGGCTCGTTTTTAAAAAATTCTTCAGCAACTGGGGGGCCAGGCCCCCCGTTTTATTCCTGTGGCTTACCACGTCAACAAAAGAGGTGTGTCATCGCTGATCCTTGCAACTTGCAAAAACTTTTTCAATCTGAAACTATTTTGACCAGCTTCTCCCTCATTATTTGGGTGTACGAACACGTGGGGGTCCTTAAATTTTTAATTGCAAAGAATGCTCTGTAGAAATTCCACCAAAGTCACGAAATAGAAAATCTTCTCTGCTTTTGGGGGGCTCCGCCCCCCAGGCCCCCCGAATATATAATTTTTGCGTTCTCCAGCCGAAATTTTTTTCTAGCTACGCTTGTGCTCTGAACAATGGACAACTATATATATATTGTAAATAACTATAGTCAAGCGGGAAAAAACCCATTTTAATATGCGGGAAAAAACCCACCTCCAGTGTGGGCTTACCGGTATGAGCTATATAGGATTTTAATAGCCTATCTTGAAGAGCGTCAAAAATAACCCTAGAGGCTGCATTATTGTTGTTCCCACTGGTTCCCTGCAAATTTTTTGGGACTTTGAAATTTTCGAAAATTTTGGTCCGTCCAAGTACCGAAATTTGGCAAACTTTGGCTGGCCACCCAGAACTACTGGCAAGACCTAGACCAAAGCGGATTGTATGTATGTGTAGGGCATCTGTTGCGCTTCACGATGATATATGCCACCCTGCTCTAACCCCTCCGGTGCGACCTGGGGGTGACCTAGAGTTGGCGGGAAAAAAACCCATCGGCGGGGAAAAAAACCCACTTTTCAAAATTGAATATTTTTCTAACCGTTAGCAGGAAAGGTCAAACTAATATATACATTTGTTTAATAGAGCCTATAGATTAAATTGGTATAGGCTTTACCCGGGTTCGTCCTGTTATGGGTGGTCCAGGGGGTCTAAATCGGACATGGCGCCATTTCAAGCCAAAATTTCAATTTTGGCCAAAAATGCTTATTTTTGCCTTAAAATGGGTCTAGTTTGGCTCTAAATGCAGGAAAAACACGTTTTCTACACGATAGGATGCTGAAACTGCCAAAAATAAACAGTTTTAAAAAATTTCCAAAATTTGCCTATGTTTACGTGTTAAACATACAAAATTTTCAAAATTCAATTTTTTCTGAAATTTTTCAAAAATGTTTGTATTTTTCGATGTAGACCTACTAAAAACAACCCGCTCTTTCGAATGGCACCGTCAAAATTGTTCTGGCACGCTTCCAGCAAAAAATCCGGGTGGGTTTGTTTCCCGCCGATGGGTTTTTTTTCTGCATTGGTTTTTTTTCCCGACACGGAAAACTTTAATTTCTCCATAACGGCAGGGTTTAGAGAGACAAACTATACCTCATTCGAAAGCTTAGGGCAAACCCTAATTAAATATAGTATCAAAGTCGAGCTAACCCAAACCAGTCGAAAGTTCTGGTCCAAGAAAAAAAAGTGGGTTTTTCCCGCTTGACTATATATTATGTAATTTATGCGCACAACAACAAATTTTATTTCTGCACTAAAATAACGCGTTAAATACCATACACATAATATATATATACAAGTAGGAAAAATGCTCCTTGCAGTCGCATGTAAAATGCAATATGAGCTAAGGGCAGCATTTAAATACGTAAAAGACAAGAGTTAAAATACTTAATATGAGCCAGCATCTAAATGGGTGGAAGACAAGATTCAAAATGCTTAATATGAGCCAGCATTTAAATGTCTAAAAGACAAGATTTAAATGCTTAATATGAGCAGCTCGCTTTCTCGGGCTCATATTGACGCCTTCAAGCTTGTAAGTAAACCTCAAGGTACTCAGTGAGGGTCAAGAAATGTCGACTAAAATGTACATATATACACATCTCCTGACCTAAACGCCTCTATTAGTCGCTAAAGACAACTGCAGGAACTGTCAGATCCTTATTCAGCACGTAATCGTAATAACGTTATAGCTCTAGCCCCGCATATTATAGCGCTTGTTATATTACGTTATATATATAGTTTAGCTTACATACTAGTGCGATTTCAGCTGGCAGCTTGCTATAACTGACTTCTGAAAAAGATGAGCTGGACTGTAAAAACAGAAATAAGCTGACAAGTAATACGTTTTCGAAATAAAAGCGTTTGTTTTAATTAAATTGCTAAGAGTAATCTTGTGGTTAGACAACTTGACAAATAAATAGGAATTTGACGCATGTCACATTGGCGAAAATAACGGGCCTTGAAGGAGTCATTTAAGTGGCTGCAAAATGTGGCGTCAATATGAGCCCGAGAAAGCGAGCTGCTCATATTAAGCATTTAAATCTTGTCTTTTAGACATTTAAATGCTGGCTCATATTAAGCATTTTGAATCTTGTCTTCCACCCATTTAGATGCTGGCTCATATTAAGTATTTTAACTCTTGTCTTTTACGTATTTAAATGCTGCCCTTAGCTCATATTGCATTTTACATGCGACTGCAAGGAGCATTTTTCCTACTTGTCTTCTTCCATTTTTGGTATTGTTGTAGAGTACCTGGCAGCATATTCGATCTCATTTTGACCCACACAGGACCCACCCACCGCTGTTTTTGGAGACTTTTCCCAACGTTGACCCTGGCCGAGGAACCACGAGCGCCATGCAGCCCGAGGGTCACATCCGTCGGTTTCGGCGATATGCCCATTGAAACGAGCGTAGTCGATTTACTATATATGCCCCCGACCAAAAGGCCGAAAAACGCTGTTTTAGACCATTTGACCAGTGGTCAATAGGTCCCCTAGGCCGTAGTGACCACTGGTCACTTCCATCGGTTTCGGCAATATGCCCATTGAAACGAGCGTAGTCCATTTACTATATATGCCCGCGACCAAAACGCCAAAAAAACCCTGTTTTAGGCCGTTTGACCAGTGGTCAATAGGTCCCCTAGGCCGTAGTGACCACTGGTCACTTCCATCGGTTTCGGCAATATGCCCATTGAAACGAGCGTAGTCGATTTACTATATATGCCCCCGACAAAAACGCCGAAAAATGCTGTTTTAGGCCGTTTGACCAGTGGTCAATAGGTCCCCTAGGCCGTAGTGACCACTGGTCACTTCCATCGGTTTCGGCAATATGCCCATTGAAACGAGCGTAGTCGATATACTATATATGCCCCCGACCAAAACGCCGAAAAACGCTGTTTTAGGCCATTTGACCAGTGGTCAATAGGCCCCCGAGGCCATAGTGACCAGTGGTCACCTCCATCGGTTTCGGCAATATGCCCATTGAAACGAGCGTAGTCGATTTACTATGTATGCCCCCGACAAAAACGCCGAAAAACGCTGTTTTAGGCCATTTGACCAGTGGTCAATAGGCCCCCGAGGCCATAGTGACCAGTGGTCACTTCCATCGGTTTCGGCAATATGCCCATTGAAACAAGCGTAGTCGATATACTATGTATGCCCCCAACCAAAACGCCGAAAACCGCTGTTTGTAGTGAGTTTTCCCAACTTTGACCCCGGGCGAGGAACCACGGGAGCCATGCTGACCAGTGGTCACTTCGGACGGTATCGGCAGTATGCTCATCGTTTTCAGCGACCCCGATTTACTATATATGGGCACCACCAAATGGCCGAAAATAGCTGTTTTTGGGGACTTTTCCCAACTTTGACCCTGGGCGAGGAACCACGGGCGCCATGCAGCCCGAGGGTCACATCCGTCGGTTTCGGCGATATGCTCATCGTTTTCAGCGACCCCGATTTCCTATATATGGGCACCACCAAATGGCCGAAAATAGCTGTTTTTGGGGACTTTTCCCAACTTTGACCCTGGGCGAGGAACCACGGGCGCCATGCAGCCCGAGGGTCACATCCGTCGGTTTCGGCGATATGCTCATCGTTTTCAGCGACCCCGATTTCCTATATATGGGCACCACCAAATGGCCGAAAATAGCTGTTTTTGGGGACTTTTCCCAACTTTGACCCTGGGCGAGGAACCACGGGCGCCATGCAGCCCGAGGGTCACATCCGTCGGTTTCGGCGATATGCTCATCGTTTTCAGCGACCCCGATTTCCTATATATGGGCACCACCAAATGGCCGAAAATAGCTGTTTTTGGGGACTTTTCCCAACTTTGACCCTGGGCGAGGAACCACGGGCGCCATGCAGCCCGAGGGTCACATCCGTCGGTTTCGGCGATATGCTCATCGTTTTCAGCGCCCCCGATTTACTATATATGCGCACCACCAAATGGCCGAAAAACGCTATTTTAGACGACTTTTTGACAATTTTCTATGTTGGGGCCTCGAAAAATTTCTAAGTCCAAACGCTTCGCAACCCCATGTTTGACAGTCTGTAAAAATCGCTAGGAGCAAAATTGGGCAAAAATAATCAATAGTGAACAGGTTCATGGTTATGCTAACAAGATAATAATAGGTAAAGGTTACCACCGTAAGCCATGTGAAAAATCCGTTGGACACAAAATTGTACAAAAGCGTAAAGGACGAACACAACAGAAAAAAAAACCACACATACAAAGTGGTCAGAAAAGTCGATTTTTTCAAAGTTCATTTTTTCCGGGCAAGTTTGGTATCATTCGAAAGCTCTTGGCCTGGAGATTTCAGAAATGCAAATTTTAGCTCTCAACTCCTTACCGTTAATTAGTTTTGCTTAATTAACGTTTTCAAAGGCTGCATTTGACCGTTTTAGCTCATATTATGGGGTGCTCTCCGAGCTACCCCATGATATATTTGCGATGCACGAAATTTTTTTCTGGACACAACTTTTCTTAGCTGGACACAAATAAAATTAGCTGGACACAAGTTTGACACAGTCCCGATTTTCAAAAAAAACCCTGCTTTAAGCCAAAAATTTGGATATTTTTGAAAATGTTTGCAAAATTTACTCTAAAAACACCCAAATTTTGGCAGTTTTATTACCCCCCCAAAGTTCTGGGGGGGGGTTTGAAAAAATGGCTGGGGGGGGCTACCCCCCCCCACCCCACCTGGGGGGGTGGGGGGGCGCCCCGGCGTGGGGGGGGGGGGGGGGGGCGGGTTGGGGGGGACCGTTGGGGCTGGGAAAGGGGGAGCCGGGGGAGTGGTGTGGTGAAAGGGGTGGGAAAAAGGGAATGGTTGGAAGATGGAAAAAGGGATGGAAGTAAAGAGGAGGGGGCGGAGATGGGATTGGTTTAGATTATTGGTAAAGGGAGGGGGGTGGGGGGGGGCCCCCGGGGGCGTTGGGAGCAGGGTGGGAAGGGGTGGTGTCGTCGGGTTGGAGTGAGGTGGTGGATGTGTAGGTGTTTGGTTTGGTTGGGCGGGGGGTGGAAGTGGGGGGGACAAGTAGGGAAAAATGCCCTAGACGGGCATGCAGAGTGTAGAATAGGGAAAGAGGCAGGGCGGAAAAATGCCAATAGATTTTGCAGTCGGCGCTGAAAATGAAAGAAACTAGGGTTCAGCGCCGAATAGGGAATGCAGTCGGCGCTGAAAATGATAGAAACTAGGGTTCAACGCCGAATAGGGAATGCAGTCGGCGCTGAAAATGATAGAAACTAGGTTCAGCGCCGAATAGGGAATGCAGTCGGCGCTGAAAATGATAGAAACTAGGTTCAGCGCCGAATAGGGAATGCAGTCGGCGCTGAAAATGATAGAAACTAGGTTCAGCGCCGAATAGGGACGGCTGTCGGGTCATGTTGTTGCGTGGAACAGGCACTTTCTCCGTCCATCCTATTCGCGTGACCTGCTCAGCACGAGTCGCTAAAGGCGAAATTACCATACAATTGTACAGCGTAAACAAATCAGCCCTTGGAAATGGACACTAAAACTTCAAATTATGGATCTTTTGCTCAAACTATAAAATTCATAGCCCCTTTTTAGCTTAGACATAGGGCTTCCAATCACACGGCTACGAATAGAAAGACGTTGATAGAACTACCTTTTATTAGAACTCCTCTTTCTTTTACTTCTACCACGGCTTTAGTTATTGTTTATGTATTAGGATCAATCTATTATTTATTTACGAAAATAGAGCTATCTTGCAAAACAGTTACAATAATAATAAATTATAGAAAAAATTAAAACCGTCATTTGCAACCTAACACCTCGGTGGGGTTGAAATATTATTAGTTAAGGTACACATCTCAGTTTATTCTCAACACGCACAGCTCGAGATTTATCATCACAGAATCCGTATATAGTCATCTGAACTTGTCCACAGTGCTCTAAGTTTCGCAGTTCACGCGAATAGGATGGACGGAGAAAGTGCCTGTTCCACGCAACAACATGACCCGACAGCCGTCCCTATTCGGCGCTGAACCTAGTTTCTATCATTTTCAGCGCCGACTGCATTCCCTATTCGGCGCTGAACCTAGTTTCTATCATTTTCAGCGCCGACTGCATTCCCTATTCGGCGCTGAACCTAGTTTCTATCATTTTCAGCGCCGACTGCATTCCCTATTCGGCGTTGAACCCTAGTTTCTATCATTTTCAGCGCCGACTGCATTCCCTATTCGGCGCTGAACCCTAGTTTCTTTCATTTTCAGCGCCGACTGCAAAATCTATTGGCATTTTTCCGCCCTGCCTCTTTCCCTATTCTACACTCTGCATGCCCGTCTAGGGCATTTTTCCCTACTTGTTTCCAGCATTTTTCCGCTGTAGCGCAACTGATAGCCTCTCCCAAACTCGCCACACAACAACTAAGCTAACCCACACCCACCCACCCACCCACTCCCACCGGGGGGGGGTCGTCGTGCTGCGTGGGGTACGAAAAATTTGAAAAAAAGCAATTGTTTCTACATCAGAAAACGTTTACAGAAGGGTTATCGGAAAAGAGGATGACGGGGGCCCAACTCCTACCGGGGGGGTCGTCGTGCTGCGAGGGGTACGGAAAATTTGAAGAAACGCAATTGTTTCTACATCAGAAAACGTTTACAGAAGGGTTATCGGAAAGAGGATGGCGGGGGCCGAATTCCCACGGGGGGGGGGGTCGTCGCGCTGCGTGGGGTACGGAAAATTTGAAGAAAAGCAATTGTTTCTACAACAGAAAACGTTTACAGAAGGGATATCGGAAAGAGGATGACGGGGGCCCAACTCCCACGGGGGGGTCGTCGTGCTGCGAGGGGTGCGGAAAATTTGTAAAAACGCAATTGTTTCTTCATCAGAAAACGTTTCCAGAGGGGTTATCGGAAAACAGGATTACGGGGACCGAACTCCCACCGGGGGGGGGGGTCGTCGCGCTGCGTGGGGTACGGAAAATTTGAAAAAACGCAATTGTTTCTTCATCAGAAAACGTTTACAGACGGGTTATCGGAAAAGAGGATGACGGGGGGGGGCCGAACTCCCACCGGGGGGGGGTTGTCGTGCTGCGAGGGGTGCGGAAAATTTGTAAAAACGCAATTGTTTCTTCATCAGAAAACGTTTCCAGAGGGGTTATCGGAAAACAGGATTACGGGGACCGAACTCCCACCGGGGGGGGGGGTTGTCGTGCTGCGAGGGGTACGGAAAATTTGAAAAAACGGAATTGTTTCTACATCAGAAAACGTTTATAGACGGGTTATCGGAAAAGAGGATGAAGGGGGGGCGAACTCCAACCGGGGGGGGGGGGCGTCGCGCTGCGTTGGGTACGGAAAATTTGAACAGCAAATTCCTCAGTGAAACTACCAATGCCGTATTTACTGACAACTAAAATAGAAACAACTCTTTATTCAACTATACACTGCTTCAAAATAAAAAAATGAAAACTTATAAATAACATAGCACGATTGGAAATGACAAAACGTGAACAAGTACATATCTACATACACAAGTAGAAACAAAAAGGAATTCAAATTACAAGCCTTTTTATTGTAATACCACTGATCATTTAAAGCAATTAAAGGAAACGCTATGTCTAATATTTGCGCTAACAACATAAGAAAAATAAGAATACAGGAAATTAGTGAATCATAAATATGTTGTACTTACCCTGTTAAAGGTACACATAGGTTATCCGAAAATAAGAAGGAGAAAACAAAAAATTTTATAAAATTTTCGCTTTTTTCTATTTATTATTTTCCTATACGCTATTTCCGTACGCTATTTTCCTGTAGGACTTTGCACTTTCATATAAGAGTGTGTCTGCTCTTTGATTGACCCACTAGCCTAAGGCTTACCTGTAGGTAATTTATTAATTATTTTCGTAGCATTTTCCGTCGTCAGTGACTTTTACAAAGGTTTGCTGGAAAACATGATGACGGGGGGCTGAACTCCCACCGGGGGGGTAGTCCGCTGCGTGGCGATGGGGATATTTGAAAAACGCAATTGTTTCTACATCAGAAAACGTTTACAGAAGGGTTATCGGAAAAGAGGATGACGGTGGGCCGAACTCCCACCGGGGGGGGGGGGGGTCGTCGTGCTGCGTGGTGTACGGAAAATTTGAAGAAACGCAATTGTTTCTTCATCACAAAACGTTTACAAACAGGTTATCCGAAAAGAGGATGACGGGGGGCCGAACTCCCACCGGGGGGGGGGGGGCGTCGCGCTGCGTGGGGTACGGCAAATTTGAAGAAACGCAATTGTTTCTACATCAGAAAACGTTTACAGAAGGGTTATCGGAAAAGAGGATGACGAGGGCCCAACTCTCACGGGGGGGGGTCGTCGCGCTGCGTGGGGTACGGAAAATTTGAAAAAACGCAATTGTTTCTTCATCACAAAACGTTTACAAACAGGTTATCCGAAAAGAGGATGACGGGGGGCCGAACTCCCACCGGGGGGGGGGGGGCGTCGCGATGCGTGGGGTACGGCAAATTTGAAGAAACGCAATTGTTTCTACATCAGAAAACGTTTACAGAAGGGTTATCGGAAAAGAGGATGACGGTGGGCCGAACTCCCACCGGGGGGGGGTCGTCGCGCTGCGTGGGGTACGGAAAATTTGAAGAAACGCAATTGTTTCTTCATCACAAAACGTTTACAAACAGGTTATCCGAAAAGAGGATGACGGGGGGCCGAACTCCCACCGGGGGGGGGGGGGGCGTCGCGCTGCGTGGGGTACGGCAAATTTGAAGAAACGCAATTGTTTCTACATCAGAAAACGTGTACAGAAGGGTTATCGGAATAGATGATGGCGGGGGCCGAACTCCCACCGGGGGTGGGTCGTCGCGCTCCGTGGGGTACGGAAAATTTGAAGAAACGCAATTGTTTCTTCATCACAAAACGTTTACAAACAGGTTATCCGAAAAGAGGATGACGGGGGGCCGAACTCCCACCGGGGGGGGGGGTCGTCGCGCTGCGTGGGATTGGGGATATTTGAAAAACGCAATCATTTCCGTAAGTACGTGTACATCAGTGACTTTTACAAAGGTTTGCTGGAATACATGATGACGGGGGCCGAACTCCCATTGGAGGGGGGGGGGTAGTCCGCTGCGTGGGGTTGGGGATATTTGAAAAACACAATTGTTTCTTCATCAGAAAACGTTTACAGAAGGGTTATCGGAAAAGAGGATGACGAGGGCCCAACTCTCACCGGGGGGGGGGGGGTCGTCGCGCTGCGTGGGGTTCGGAAAATTTGAAAAAACGCAATTGTTTGTACATCAGAAAAGGTTTACAGACGGGTCATCGGAAAAGAGGATGACGGGGGGCCGAACTTCCACCGGGGGGGGGGGGCGTCGCGCTGCGTGGGGTACGGCAAATTTGGAAAAACGCAATTGTTTCTACATCAGAAAACGTTTACAGAAGGGTTATCGGAAAAGAGGATGACGCTGGGCCGAACTCCCACCGGGGGGGGGTCGTCGCGCTGCGTGGGGTACGGAAAATTTGAAAAAACGCTATTGTTTCTACATCAGAAAACGTTTACAGACGGGTTATCGGAAAAGAGGATGACGAGGGCCCAACTCTCACGGGGGGGGGTCGTCGCGCTGCGGGGGGTACGGAAAATTTGAAAGAAACGCAATTGTTTCTTCATCAGAAAACGTTTACAGAAGGGTTATCGGAAAAGAGGATGACGGGGGGGCGAACTCCCACCGGGGGGGGGGGGGGGTCGTCGCGCTGCGGGGGGTACGGAAAATTTGTAAAAACGCAATTTTTTCTTCAACACAAAAGTTTTACAGACGGGGTATCGGAAAAGAGGATGACGGGGGGCCGAACTCCCACCGGGGGGGGGGGGGGTCGTCGCGCTGCGTGGGGTACGGAAAATTTGAAAAAACGCAATTGTTTCTACATCAGAAAACGTTTACAGAAGGGTTATCGGAAAAGAGGATGACGGGGGGCCGAACTCCCACCGGGGGCGGGGGGGGGGGCTCGCGGTGCGTGCGGTTCGGAAAAATTGAAAAACGCAATTGTTTCTTCATCAGAAAACGTTTACAGACGGGTTATCGGAAAAGAGGATGACGGGGGGACCGAACTCCCACCGGGGAGGGGGGGGTCGTCGCGGTGCGTGGGGTACGGAAAATTTGTAAAAAGGCAATTGTTTCTTCATCAGAAAACGTTTCCAGAGGGGTTATCGGAAAACAGTATGACGGGGACCGAACTCCCACCGGGGGGGGGGGGGGGTCGGCGCGCTGCGTGGGGTACGACAAATTTGGAAAAACGCAAATGTTTCAACATGACAAAACGGTTACAGAAGAGATATAGGAAAAGAGGATGACGGTGGGCCGAACTCCCCACCGGGGGGGGGGGGTCGTCGCGCTGCGTGGGGTACGGAAAATTTGAAGAAACGCAATTGTTTCTTCACCACAAAACGTTTACAAACAGGTTATCCGAAAAGAGGACGACGGGGGGCCGAACTCCCACCGGGGGGGGGGTCGTCGCGCTGCGTGGGATTGGGGATATTTGAAAAACGCAATCATTTCCGTAAGTACGTGTACATCAATTGTTTTTCATCAGAAAACGTTTACAGAAGGGTTATCGGAATACAGGATGACGGGGGCCGAACTCCCACCGGGGGGTCGTCGCGCTGCGTGGGGTACGGAAAATTTGAAAAACGCAATTGTTTCTTCATCAGAATACGTTTAGAAGGGTTATCGGAAAGGAGGATGACGGTGGGCCGAACTCCCACCGGGGGGGGGTCGTCCGCTGCGTGGGGTTGGGGATATTTGAAAAACACAATTGTTTCTTCATCAGAAAACGTTTACAGAAGGGTTATCGGAAAAGAGGATGACGAGGGCCCAACTCTCACCGGGGGGGGGGGGGGGTCGTCGCGCTGCGTGGGGTTCGGAAAATTTGAAAAAACGCAATTGTTTGTACATCAGAAAAGGTTTACAGACGGGTCATCGGAAAAGAGGATGACGGGGGGCCGAACTTCCACCGGGGGGGGGGGGGCGTCGCGCTGCGTGGGGTACGGCAAATTTGGAAAAACGCAATTGTTTCTACATCAGAAAACGTTTACAGAAGGGTTATCGGAAAGGAGGATGACGCTGGGCCGAACTCCCACCGGGGGGGGGGGGTCGTCGCGCTGCGTGGGGTACGGAAAATTTGAAGAAACGCAATTGTTTCTTCACCACAAAACGTTTACAGAAGGGTTATCGGAAAAGAGGATGACGAGGGCCCAACTCTCACGGGGGGGTCGTCGCGCTGCGTGGGGTACGGAAAATTTGAAAAAACGCAATTGTTTGTACATCAGAAAACGTTTACAGAAGGGTTATCGGAAAAGAGGATGACGGGGGGCGGAAAACACCCGGGGGGGGGGGGGGTCGTCGCGCTGCGTGGGGTACGGAAAATTTGAAAAAACGCAATTGTTTCTTCATCAGAAAACGTTTACAGAAGGGTTATCGGAAAAGAGGATGACGGGGGGCCGAACTCCCACCGGGGGGGGGGGTCGTCGCGCTGCGTGGGGTACGGAAAATTTGAAAAACGCAATAGTTTCTAAATCAGAAAACGTTTCCAGAAGGGTTATCGGAAAACAGGATGACGGGGGCCGAACTCCCACCGGGGAGGGGGGGGGGGTCGTCGCGCTGCGTGGGGTACGGAAAATTTGAAGAAACGCAATTGTTTCTTACATCAGAAAACGTTTACAGAAGGGTTGTCGGAAAAGAGGATGACGGGGGGCCGAACTCCCACCGGGGGGGGGGGGGGGTCGTCGCGCTGCGTGGGGTACGGAAAATTTGAAAAAACGCAATTGTTTCTTCATCAGAAAACGTTTACAGAAGGGTTATCGGAAAAGAGGATGACGGGGGGCCGAACTCCCACCGGGGGGGGGGGGGGGTCGGCGCGCTGCGTGGGGTACGGAAAATTTGAAAAAACGCAATTGTTTCTACACCAGAAAACGTTTACAAACAGGTTATCGGAAAACAGTATGACGGGGACCGAACACCCACCCCGGGGGGGGGGGAGTCGTCGCGCTGCGTGGGGTACGGCAAATTTGGAAAAACGCAATTGTTTCTACATCAGAAAACGTTTACAGAAGGGTTATCGGAAAGGAGGATGACGGTGGGCCGAACTCCCACCGGGGGGGGGGGTCGTCGCGCTGCGTGGGGTACGGAAAATTTGAAGAAACGCAATTGTTTCTTCATCACAAAACGTTTACAAACAGGTTATCCGAAAAGAGGATGACGGGGGGCCGAACTCCCACCGGGGGGGGGGGGTCGTCGCGCTGCGTGGGGTACGGAAAATTTGAAAAACGCAATTGTTTCTACATCAGAAAACGTTTACAGACGGGTTATCGGAAAAGAGGATGACGGGGGGCCGAACTCCCACCGGGGGGGGGCGTCGCGCTGCGTGGGGCGCTGCGTGGGGTACGGAAAATTTGAAAAAACGCAATTGTTTCTACATCAGAAAACGTTTACAGAAGGGTTATCGGAAAGGAGGATGACGGTGGGCCGAACTCCCACCGGGGAGGGGGGGGGTCGTCGCGCTGCGTGGGGTACGGAAAATTTGAAGAAACGCAATTGTTTCTTCATCAGAAAACGTTTACAGAAGGGTTATCGGAAAAGAGGATGACGAGGGCCCAACTCTCACGGGGGGGGGGGGGTCGTCGCGCTGCGTGGGGTACGGAAAATTTGAAAAAACGCAATTGTTTGTACATCAGAAAAGGTTTACAGACGGGTCATCGGAAAAGAGGATGACGGGGGGCCGAACTCCCACCGGGGGGGGGGGGGCGTCGCGCTGCGTGGGGTACGGAAAATTTGAAAAAACGCAATTGTTTCTTCATCAGAAAACGTTTACAGACGGGTTATCGGAAAAGAGGATGACGGGGGGCCGAACTCCCACCGGGGAGGGGGGGGGTCGTCGCGGTGCGTGGGGTACGGAAAATTTGTAAAAAGGCAATTGTTTCTTCATCAGAAAACGTTTCCAGAGGGGTTATCGGAAAACAGGATGACGGGGACCGAACTCCCACCGGGGGGGGGGGGGGGGGGGCGGCGCGCTGCGTGGGGTACGGCAAATTTGGAAAAACGCAATTGTTTCTACATCAGAAAACGTTTACAGAAGGGTTATCGGAAAGGAGGATGACGGGGGGCCGAACTCCCACCGGGGGGGGGTCGTCGCGCTGCGTGGGATTGGGGAAATTTGAAAAACGCAATATTCCGTAGTTCTACATCAGAAAACTTTTACAAAGGTTTTCTGGAATACATGATGACGGTGGGCCGAACTCCCACGGGGGGGGGGTCTTCGCGCTGCGTGGGGTTGGGGATATTTGAAAAACAATTGTTTCTCGTAAGAACGTGTACATCAGTGACTTTTACAAAGGTTTGCTGGAATACATGATGACGGGGGCCGAACTCCCGGGGGGAGGGGGGTAGTCCGCTGCGTGGGGTTGGGGATATTTGAAAAACGCAATTGTTTCCGTTAGTACGTGTACATCAGTGACTTTTACAAAGGTTTGCTGGAACGCAATTGTTTCTGCATCATAAAACGTTTGATACCAAACATAGCCACTTTTGGAAAAATCGATTTTTGGCCATTTTGGACCGGTCCGGACCCTGGTCAGGGCGCCACAGGCCACTGGCGCCACTTTGGTGGGGTCCTCCAATGATAAAAAATGTTCGCCTCACCAAGGGCTTTCATTTGATAACACCCTTGGCCACTTTTGAAAATATCGATTTTTGGCCATTTTGGGCATGGTCCACGGTCCGGACCCCTGGCCAGGGCGCCACAGGGGTCCGGCCGAAAACTACTATAGCCTATGCCGTAGTCCTCCCGCACCCCAGCCCAAATCCCAAATAAGAGAGACCTGCTCACTGTAGATATTTCTGTAGAAGAGGTTAAAGTTGGAGTTTCGCCACGGTAGGGCCCACCACCATCAGGGTGCCCCCCAGCCACATGGATAGGTCCTACAGCGAAACTAATGGGCCATTTCGATTCACCATATAGGGGTTCCTATTCGAATACAAAACCTCAGCCCAGCAGCTCTTATGTGTAGGGCTCCACAGTCCTTAGGCCCTAACCCACAGAACACACTAGACCCCTGGTCAGGGCGCCACAGGCCGCTGGGTTCACTTTGGAGGGGTCCTCCAATGACAAAAAATGTTCGCCTCACCAAGGGCTTTCATTTGATACCAAACTTGACCACTTTTGAAAATTTCGAATTTTGACCATTTTGACCCCGGACCCGGGTCCCGACCCCTGGCCAGGGCGCCACAGGGGTCCGGCCGAAAACTAATATAGCCTATTCCGTAGTCCTCCCGCACCCCAGCCCAAATCCCAAATAAGAGAGACCTGCTCACTGTAGATATTTCTGTAGAAGAGGTTAAAGTTGGAGTTGCGCCACGGTAGGGCCCACCACCATCAGGGTGCCCCCCAGCCACATGGATAGGTCCTAGAGCGAAACTAATGGGCCATTTAGATTCACCATATAGGGGTTCCTATTCGAATACAAAACCTCAGCCCAGCAGCTCTTATGTGTAGGGCTCCACAGTCCTTAGGCCCTAACCCACACAACACACTAGACCCCTGGTCAGAGCGCCACAGGCCGCTGGGTTCACTTTGGAGGGGTCCTCCAATGACAAAAAATGTTCGCCTCACCAAGGGCTTTCATTTGATACCAAACTTGACCACTTTTGAAAATTTCGAATTTTGACCATTTTGACCCCGGACCCGGGTCCCGACCCCTGGCCAGGGCGCCACAGGGGTCCGGCCGAAAACTACTATAGCCTATGGCGTAGTCCTCCCGCACCCCAGCCCAAATCCCAAATATGAAAGACCTGCTCACTGTAGATATTTCTGTAGAAGAGGTTAAAGTTGGAGTTGCGCCACGGTAGGGCCCACCACCATCAGGGTGCCCCCCAGCCACATGGATAGGTCCTAGCGCGAAACTAATGGGCCATTTAGATTCACCATATAGGGGTTCCTATTCGAATACAAAACCTCAGCCCAGCAGCTCTTATGTGTAGGGCTCCACAGTCCGTAGGCCCAGACCCCCCCCTTTTACACGTTAACTACTGACCCCTGGCCAGGGAGCCAAAGAAGCAATATCGAAAATTCATATAGCCTATAAGGAACAACCCCATAGGACCTTGCTAATAGGCCATACCTCAGACCTCATTGCCTTGCCCAGCTCTACTTTACCTCTGCAAAAGTTTTGACCAATTTTGAAAAAAACTCTCCGAAAAAACCGAAATCCTGCTATGTACACAGACCTATGGGGGGGACCTACATACTCCATACTCATTTCCCCCGAAATGGGGAAAAAGTTGTTCAAAAAAAACCCCATATGGTATAGAAAATCTTTGAGCTCCGACCTCTAGGGGTGGGGGGAAAAAAAATATGAGAGAAAGTCTGTAGTTCAAAATTCAATCTTTCATATCTCAAAAACGGCTCGGCCAATTTCGCTCAAATTTGCACAGCATGTACCCCTCGTGAAGGGGTTTCTACTGGTAAAATATGAAGGCTCTACCTCAACTCCTCCGCCGGCAACAGGGAAAACTATTTTCCAAGAGGCGCAATGTGCGTGTTTTTCCCTATTCTAGGTAGTGCGCTAACGCGCACTACCTGATAGAGAAAATAAAACCGGTAAGGTTTTCTTTGTGCGAAAGAAAATACATTATGCGCGCGTCGTTACGTCGTTCTGCATGAAGGAAAGCTCGCTTTACCGGTATGGGCATCCCAGATATTTAAATAGGGGCTACAAAAGCGAGCCAGATAATGTATAAGTAGGTTATCGGCGTGCAGCCCTCCCTCCAGATATTCAAAATAATATTTGACTGCAACCATTAATTTATAAGTTTCCTGCCCAGACAGCATATATCGGTTTCGCGGGAAAATCGGTTGATTGACGCAAACATCAGACAAAAAGCTAGTCTGGTAAACAATCGATCTTTAAGGAGATTGAGTGAAAAGCCACCCATACTATTTAACAGAATAACTAGATCCTGTAGGGGAGGTGGGGTGAGCGAGCTGAACCACTTCTCGAAGTCGGTGCCTCCGCTTTTCCTCTTCTAGAATTTGATTTTGTCCAGGGCAAATACCCATAAAACAGACTTCAAGCAAGCCTTAAACCAGAAAAATGCACTGTTAGTAAAGAAATGAAGCATTACCGTTACAGACTCTCCAATTTGTACTTGTTCAGGCATATCCAATCGAAATGTGACATCTCGCCCGGCAGGAGGATTGTAAAGCGCACTGATTTCCCGACGAGAACCGAAACTGCGGGCTCTATGGGAGGCCACGCGAGCTTCCTCAGATCCTAAAGCAAAAATCAATTAACACCAATAATTAAATTATTAATTAATCAGTAATTTATCCACTAACAAATTAGCGAAATAAGCAGCTGGCAAAAAAATAATACTACATTTGAAGCCCATCCACAGCGCCCATTCCACGGCTTTGGGTTCCCCAATTTTTTTCTATCAAGATAAAACGCACGCAGTTTTAAACATAAAGTTTGTACCATCTGGAAATTTATAATTCTTTGTGATATCCTCCAAATCCTGCGATCCACGGGCCTTTGTCACAATCCGTTTCCCAATACTGTGCCAGTCAATGAAGTCCACAGACATGGCATGATTCGTTCCACGAGTGGTCCAGTATACCCGATCCCCGTTGATCTCTGAATAGATGAAGCCAGTATCATAGCCCAGATAGATCTCTCCGTTACGAATGGCTCGCACGGAGGCCGGCCCACTTTGACTGATACCTAAACAACGCACGACCAAAACCTATCAGCTGTTGTAAATATTACAGAGAATACAGACATTCTTTTTGAGTACACAACACATCAGTTACATCTCTCTCTCTGGCTGCAGGCTCATCGCATCGGCATATGAGTCAGGGCTAAATTAGCCCCGCCACCTCCAGGAACCCAATCACCAGTTTGGGGTCCGTAACCAGGATATCCAGGTAGGGGGTATGTCCCAGGGTATGCAGTCTATACGTCGCTAATGCAGGGCAATCAAGCAGGAGGTGCTCCAGGTCTTCTTCTGCTTCTCCGCATCGGGGACAGACAGGACTTGTTGCCTGACCTATGCGGTGCCTGTAGGCTGCCAGCAGGCTGCAGTGGCCTCCTGAGCGCAGTTGGGCCAGAATTACCCTCTGTTTTTTGGACAATCCGGCCTCCTTTTCGTCGCTGATTGGTTGTAGTCGTGGATTTATTCTCCGTACAAGTGGATGGTCAATACTGGTTCTCCAGTCTTCTGCCGTCTTCCGATATACATACTTTTGCATGGTGGGAAGGTCCACCGGTTCGTCTAGCTGGGCAAGGGCTGATCCTTGCTTAGCTATTTCGTCCGCTTTCTCATTTCCAGGAACTCCGGTGTGTCCTGGTACCCACTGGAAGGATATTCTTCCGTCGGCTTCAAACAGGAGATTCCAGATTTGCGCTTCCATTTCCCCTATGGCCGCTCCTGGTCCCTTTCCCAGCCTCTGTAGCGCAGACCGGGAGTCGGTCAGAATGATCATGGTCGGACGGTCTGTTTCACGGCTCCACTTCTGCACGTACCATTCCAGGACCATTCTTATTGCCTTTAGCTCAGCCCGGTAGCTAGAGCAAAGTTTTCCGGCCGGTTTGCAGATTCGTTCAGTGGTCCCATCTGGGAGTATGATGAATGCTCCAGCTCCTCCGTCGTCAGTCCCAGATTTGGCAGACCCGTCAGTATAGGCTTCTACTCGACCGCCTATGGTGCTGACTTGGCCGTTCCACTCCAGACAGATGTCTACTTCTGGCGGTTGTGCCCAGGGCGGTTTGGGTGGCTGCCGTAGCATTGGTTCTCGTTCCATTCCGGCCAGATCCCTGACGTGTCGATTTTCTTTGGCAAATTCCCGCCATGATGTCACCGATTTCAGTCTTTTCCTGCAATTGCCATCAGCAGCAATTCTTCTCGGGTTTCCCTCTTCCAGGACAGTCGATTTAAGGTAGGCTGACAGGGCTTTCCTTTCAGTGACTGTTCTGATGGGAAGGAGGTCTGCTTCTACCAGAACTGCAGGAGTAGGTGCAGTACTGGTGCATCCAGTTACCAGTCTCGCCGCTCTGCTGTTTAGGACTTCCAGATTCTGCAAATTGGTCTTGGCCACTGAAGGCCCCCAACCTCCAATGCCATACTCCGCCACCGATCTGATGTATGTTAGATATACCGTTCTCAAGCTGGATTTGGCCATACCCCACGACTTTCCAGCAGTGCAGCTCATGACTTTGAGCCTGGATTTCATTTTTGCTGTGAGTGTGGCTATGTGCTGTCGAAAGGTGAGCCTTCTGTCAAAGGTAACTCCCAGAAACTTGGGATTTGCATTGAACGGTACAGGATCTTGCCCGTAGGACAGGCTCACAGTCGTCTTCGCCTGGTGAGGGTCCGTGGTGAACAGAGTGGCTTCGCATTTCGCAACGTTCACCGTCATTTTCCACTTATCAGCCCAGTTCTTGATCTCGTCCACGGCCAGCTGTATGCATCTTTCTGCTTCTTCAATTCGTTGGTGGCTTGCCCAAACAGCCAAATCATCTGCGAACAGACTGATCCGAACATTTTCCGGCAACGTGGCAGCGATATCGTTGATAAATACCAGGAACAGCATGGGAGAAAGTACTCCCCCTTGCGGAACTCCAGCTAAGAACCGCCGGAATTTGCTGTGTCTGCCGTTGATGCGGACACTAGCTCGGCGGTCAGATAGGTACTGCTTGATCCAGATGATGAATTTAGCAGGGACGTTACAGCTGAGCAGCTTTTCTAGTATTCCTGGGCGCCACACTGTATCAAATGCCCTAGCAAAGTCGATTAGGGCCATTACAGTTCGTTGGGGCGGCCTGCTGTGGAATCCATCGGCTATGTCCTGGGTAATTCGCATTATCTGATCTTCTGTTGAATGGTTTTGCCGGAAGCCGGCCTGTGCTTCGGCAAAGAAATGCTGATTCTCCAGAATGTACGCCAGCCTATTTTTTACCAGCTTCTCCATTATTTTACATATGTAGCTGGTCAGACTTATAGGTCGATAGCTGGCTGGCTGATCTAATGGTTTTCCTTTCTTGGGAATTGGAATAATAGTTGCCTTCTTCCAACTGCTCGGAATCTCTCCAGACGCCCAGGAGAGATTGTAGACGTGCAGCAGGGCCACCAGTCCAGCTGGTGGGAGATTCAGCAGCATTTCCGGAGTTATTCGGTCGTTTCCAGGGGATTTGTTCCTCGGAAGATCAGACATAGCCGATTTTAGCTCTGCCATTGTGAACGATTTATGGCTTGGTTCCTGATCCTGGTCTGATGAGGTCTTCCACTGACGTAATTTAGCTCCAATGATCCGTTTCCGTTTCCGTTCCGGCTTTCCTTCTTTCACTCTGCTGACAGCTGCATATTCTTTGCAAAGGACCTCAGCTCGGTCTCTGTCAGTTGTATAGACTTTTCCGTTCCTGACCAGGGCAGTAGAGGTGACTTTGCCGTGGCGCCCATCCATTGCCTTAATCAGAGACCATACTCTATTTGGGTCGCTGTTGGCGTCCAGTTTCGTGGTGGTGCTCCTCCAGCATTCAGATTTCTTTTTCTGAATAAGATCATTGGTTTCCTGATTTAGCTGAATCCATTTCCTTCTGTTTTCTTCACTTGAGCTGGCCAGTTTTCTGGCTTCCCTCCGCTGTTTTACTGCAGATTCAACTTCTTCATCCCACCATGGCTTGGGGTATTTTCTCCTTCCACAAGGTATGGCCTTGTTGGCTGCGTACGATATTGCGTCTGTCAGTAGTCGACTAGCTCTGTGGACACAGGTTTCACGGAGGACATTATTTTGCCGCAGTTTAGTTTCCAGGATCTCAGCGTACAGTCTCCAGTCAGCCTTGTGGTGAGCCCACTTTGGTGGAATCTTAGGTGGAGGGCAGAGAGGTTGTTCCAAGCTTATATCTACCAATATAGGTAGATGGTCTGATCCCATGTCGTCCAGTACATGCCATTTGACTCTGCCATGCCAGGCCGAGTGATACATGGTGAGATCAGGTGCTCCGTCACTGCCCAGACGGTAGTCGGTTCGAGTCGGGCTTCCATCATTGGCTACAATCATTTCCGATCCTGCCAGCCAGTCTTCAATTAGTAGCCCTCTTCTGTTCGTCGCTACTTGATTGTCCCATGTTAATGCATGGGCATTAAAGTCACCAGTTATTATGGTATCACAATTTTGTGGCAGGGCATCAGGGTCAAAACTGTCCTGCCTGTTGTCATCTATGGCATTTCGGATGGGCGGGCAGTAAATATTGACAGATGTAACTTCTCGATGCTTTCTCCCTTTCGGTAGAAAGACTGAGCAGACAAGAGCTTCCGTCGTTTTGTCATCTGGACTGACTACTGTTTCCTGGGATACTCTGAATGGGATACCATTCTTCACTGCTGTGAGGAGGCCTCCACCCAAGGCAGCCCCGTTCCGGTCCTGCCGGTTGCACTGTCGGTCCTTTACTGCGACGGAGTATCCAGTTAGAGTCGGGGTTTTCCCGTACAGTCTGGTTTCCTGCAGGTTCACAATGTGGACAGGATTTCCTGCGTGGTCCATTTCATACAGGAATTTCTCTAGCTCAGTCTTTCTTCGGTGGTAGCTGCTGACATTCCATTGGAGAATGCGAAGCGTCGATGGCCTGCTTTCCGGTTGTTGTTGGAGTCTAGTTTGCGGCAGCTGGGGGGGCGGTGGGACAGGCGGTCGGAGTCGGGGTACCTGTTGCGGCGAGTTTGGCACAGGCGTAGGGGTGGGCGGGGGAATACAGTGTCTGCAGATCCACGAATTCGGGGTCAGTGATTTGATTTCCTGGAGCGACAGTTCTGCGCAGTTTTTGTGATACCATTTGTCACAGTTCTTGCAGAGCACTCCCCATACCGTCCAGGGAACGTTGCGTCCGCATTTCCCACACGGCCATTGGGGGACATCGCTCGTTGGTTTGGGATGTCGCGGTCCTGGATTAGGGTGAATGTCACCGGCTACCAATAGCAACAGCATCAGTAGTGTAGCCAACGATGCCGTTGCTCTAGGGACCCAGCTAGCCGGACGGCTAGATCCCGTAGTCAAAAACCCTGGTTTTGACGTATAGACTGCAGTTTTTGGGTCCTCCTGGATATGGGGGCCGGATGGCTTTTCCCACCAGCGATTGCTGGACCGGAGGGCCTGTAAGGGGAGCCACTTGGGACCAACCAGAGGGGGACGGGATCCACCCTCCAGGGATCCTCTCCACCACGGAAAGGGGGCATCCATTGAAGAGGATCAGTTACATCTTCTTGTTATGAGTTCGCTTCAGAATACGGGCAAAAAGCGGCACAACCCAACAGCGTCCAGGAGGACTAAAATAGCCTAAAATACTGTTTGAAAACAGCAAAATTTGCCCGTTTTCTGTGCAGGCAGATGACTGCTAACAACGATAATAGAGTGCACAGAAATTACCAAAATTGGACGAATTTAGACCAAGAAGTTCAGGCGCAGACAAAAAAATTTTGACAGCCCAAAACTAAGAAATTTATTAAATCCCACTATTTTTGTTATCTTAAGAAAACCTAAAGCTTCATACCTTTACAAGACAATAGACATAGCAAAAATTCTTAATCAAAAAACTTGTATAGATCATTATAACATTTCATAAAAATTGCAAACTACATACGTAAACTTCAAACTTCAAAAATATCTGGCGGCGCAGCTTGGCCTTAGTGGTCGTCAGCTGGTGCAGTCAGTTGTTTGTACTGCCGCTACTACTGGGTTAGCTTTGCTAAGGTGACCTCTGCTTCTCGTAATGTCACTCCTTCGGGTCTCAGTACTGAGAATTGTACCATTTCCCCTCCGGGTCCCGTCCGCAAAATCCTGGCATCTTTCTGCTGCGAGTCGCTGTTGCAGGAGTCATTAATTGTCGGCACCCGAATCCATTATGGTTAAAAATGGGGGAGGGACTCTGTGGTCCCGTCTGGGTGAAATTAGCCCTTCTGTCCCTTGGCTCAGGGTATCACCGGGCCTTATAAGGACAGTTTTCCCAGTGGTTCCAGTATGGCTAAATTGGGGGAGGGACTCTGTGGTCCCGTCTGGGTGAAATTACCCCTTCTGTCCCTTTGGTTCAGGGTATTACCGGGCCTTATAAGGACAGTTTTCCCAGTGGTTGAACGGTGATACTGTCTGCGTTGCCTTGTATCTCCTTTTGTATATATATGCCCGGATCCCGGGATGTGGCTGCGCTGCTGCTCATGCAATTTACCCTGACATCTTTTACTACAAGAGAACTGTCCAAGGAAGTCATCAGTGGTTGGAACTTGTATTGGATTTTGGTAAAAATGGGGGAGGGTCTCTGTGGACCCGTCTGGGTGCAATTACCCCTTCTGTCCTTTGGTTCAGGGTATTACCGGGCCTTATATGGACAGTTTTCCCAGTGGGTGAATGGCTCGCTGTTTGCCCTGAATCTTCTTGTGTCCTTGGGGTAACTGCCGTGTAGCTGCAGCTGCTGCTATTGCTGGTTACGTCTGGTTGAAGACAGCGGGATTCTCGGGTATCTGTGGATTTATGACATTATATACAACGGAGCCGGACGAACGCACAGCCACCAATTTTTACTGATCAGCCATGGCTGTCTTCATCTTAAAGTATCTTAAAGTAAGTATCTTATTTCAACCATTTTTGCAGTTTTCCTCACAAAATAGTCAAATGCCTAATAATCTCCAACTCTTCTTTATCTACTAACATGGCAAATATAATACATACATACTATATTAGATTATTATGGAAGGGAACACAGAGAATTTTCTTTCTAAGATGTGCGCGCAGACGCTCGCAGTGCACTTTCTAATGCTATGCGCGTAGACGCGCACTTTCCATTGCAAGTAGCAGATGTGCATTTTCTAAATATCCATACCTTCACTGCTTTCCTGGCGTGTGGCATCAAAGGCCTGCCATTCATCATGACCTTCAGGCAAATCCGGTCGTCGCATCCAAGCCTCATTCCAAACATGAAAATGCCTGAAAAAGGAACATTTACATGGAAAACAGAAACAGGCCAAAGATTAGCATAAGCGAACAATTCACGCATGCTTTTTGTCAGCCGAAAGCATGGCAGACTAGTGCTCTTTAGACCATAATCTGAGAAAATATTTAAGTCTCATCTGAAAAACCAACGAAATACATAGAATTAGCCTACCCACACTTATCAGTCATACCATTATAATACAGTCAACCCTTTTAACAAGACAATAATTATTGTTTGTCGCGAACAAGCATAACCACTTACTTACCAAACTGAATCATTCATAAAGTGGAGCGGTTTTCCCTCTTCCGAAAAATGGAAGTCCAAAGTGTGAGAGGGATCCGTGTCATGGGCTGACTCAAAGTTGGTGACGGGACGACAGGGCAGACCAAGAGCACGACAGACTAGAAAGAGAAAGAAAAACCAGACAACTGAAGAATCATGCACTAACCCAGGTTCAGTATGCATAATTACAGACTGGTTGATACAACAGACTTCAGTGTCCTTGTAAGTAGCAGCCAGGATGATTTAATAAACAGGAGACTTTGAAATTCATATTGCTTGTGCACAGGCACAGCGTACTAAATTATAAATCTGAAAGCAAAATTTCAAAATGCACAAGTTCCCCACTCCTTAAAACAAATAAAAACAAAGCAACGTTCATAACTAAAATTGATTCAGCTAAATGGACTGCAGCAGAGAATAGGAAAGTAACCTACAGGAGGTAACGAGGCCAGCAAAGGTCCAGCACTGTCCATATTTGACCATGTATTTCTTTTGCCAGTATTTGTCAATAATTTCCACAGAGCCAGTCCATGAACTGGGATTGTTGGAGTTCCGGGGATAGGCCTCAGACCAACGGCCAATCAAAACGCCCTCATCCGGCTTGTCATGATTCACCTAAAACGGTTTAGAGTTAGCAGAATTAACAACTATTAGTGATAGTCTAGTTTTCCAAGCCCGGCTATCCGCCGATTCAAAGCTTAAGTTCAAGAAAAAGTTTTGGTTAGTCAAGATTTCAAAATCTGTCAATTTAGTCCTGTGGCTGAACTTCTAGCATCAAGCGAAGTTACAGTCTACACGTCAAAATAATTTTCAAAATGTTTGCAAAATATTTTCAAATTGTCGAATTTTTTGTCAAAACTTCAATTTTCCATCACTTGGCCTTTATGTAAACGGATATCAGAATACTTGGATAAGTTCCCCAAAGCCCCGTAAAATCGGTACAGTAATAGAAAAAATTGGAAAGCTACCACATTGACAAAACAAAATTTTAGTAAATACGATAAAGGTAATTGCAAATTAAGTTAAACATGAGATAAAAACAGAACAGTGATATGACATACCATATTGGCGATGGCTCGGCAAACTTTAACAGGATCAGCTCGTGCGTGTGGCTGAAGATTGCTGCGCTCCAGCAGATGCATAGCACATTCCAACACTGGTGTTTGAAACTAAAAAAACACAAAAGACAGATTATACTAACTTACACTAAAAATAATAACACCTTGCAACAGTTTTGCGGTGAACGGAAATAAGAAATAAGACTGCTCAGAATCGCTGAAATCAGCAAGCTGGCAAGCAAGACAGCTTACAGCGCAATCTGATCAAAGTGAAGAATGAATAAACATCATTGCAGTCAAAGAAACTGAAACGTGGGCAATTCCATTGCGTGCCACTAACACAAACACTGCCATAAACATTGTCGGAAAAAAATCGGGGAGATGCAAAATTGTTTTTCGGGGGGTCTGGGAGGAGCCCCAGCTGAGATGTTTTTAGAATCTTTTAGAGCATGGTTGAAATTAAAAATACTTAAGGCCCAGCCCAGCACGGTTGCCCAGACCCTGGGCAAGCGATACCAAATAGCAGGGGTGGATCCAGGGGGGGGGGGGCGCCCCCCCGCGCGATTCGAAGGAAGGAAACATTAAGGAGAAAAATAGAAAAAAAGCAAAAAATTTCGTGCCTTCGGCGCGAATTTTCTTCTTCTTAGCAGCATATTCACAGTGTATTTGAAGAAAAAGCTTAAAATGCGTCCGAATTTTCGTAGAAAAACTCATACAAAAACTCAACAAATTTTGCTTACAAATGCGTAAAATTTTTGCGGTTCGCTGAAGAAGTGTAATGAATTAACGATTTGAACACTGATTTTATTGCAAAAACAAAAAATTTCTTCAGCTTCTCGGAGGCTCCGCCTCCCAAACCCCCTGGTAGCAAACTTTTTCCGTGGGGACCCGCCCCCCTCGTCACAAAATCCTGGATCCGCCAGTAGCAAATAGGGTATTTGGTACCCATTTTGCGTGCCAAACACGCACTATGAACGTAAAGTAAATTAATGTCGCGCTATTTTTGAAAGGTGTGCGTTTTACACAATATGTCACGGAAACATTCGGGGGTCCACAATGTAGGGGGGGATTCCTCTATTCCCCCCGGCTACACGCCTGCACATTGCACAAGAATCAGTTGATGAAAGCTCTCCCTGGGCTTTTTACCCCCTCCCCCACTCGACCCCTCCTGTACTGTTTTGGTCCCCCCCCCCCACTCACTATAAGATGCCCAGAAAAATGCCAAATTTTAAGGATTTTCAGTAAAAATCTCAAAAGTTCGGAACTTTTTGGTCAAAAATCGTCTATTTTGGTTGCTCAGTTTTTGAGCACTTTTTTAGCATAGCTACATATACATATACATGTATAGCAGTGTATGTATGCACAAAACAGGTTACTTTTACTACATTTTTCCCAATTACAGGCCACTTTGGAGTCCTCCCTCCCCCGATAGTGGGGGCGTCCCCACTTTTTCCACACAGAAAAAGCCCAGTCTCCCGCAATAAAAGTGGACAATAAGCTCATGATAATCATACAAATACTCACTTGTCCATAGCTCAAGGAATTGATCGAACATGACGATGAGTTCCAGCATAAAGTATTCCAGTCTCATTCATGACATACTCCGCCCTATCTTCGTCCTTTTCCATATACACCACATCGCCTACAAAATCAAATTAAAATAAATCTAAAATCCTTAAAAACTTAACAATATGCACACAAGAACATACTTCTAAAAAACTTAGCAAATGCGCCCATTATCCAGTAACAATGTTGCAAAGAGCTGCCAGGCCTTAAACAAACACAATGACACAGCGAACCAAACATCATGTAATAAGGTATCAATAACAACGGATTGAAAAGAGAAAATTACGCAATAAAAATATCAAATTTTGTCCACACCACTTACTGGAGCACCATGGATTAAAGATGACAAAGACTGGTATGGCATTTTTACATCGAAAATGATGCTGTTCAGCAGTGCTGGTGGCGGTGGAGGAAGCCGCAGCGGTCGCATCAGAGCCACCACGAGCCGGCGACGACGCTGTGGGTGGTCTGGACTCTATCTCAACCCAGATCTGCCAGGCCCCGACTAGGGCATCATTGGGAAACATCAGACAGTACTTGGCCGTACTGCCCTCCAATTCCTCAAAGCTGACCGCAAACCGTTCGGGCCGAGGGGCAGATACCGCTTCGCCTCCATTCGAATTAGCGTGCCTTTACTCTCCTGTGGTCGGCTGCCTATACAGAAAATGAATATACAAAAGTATAGTACATAATATTATGCCCATGGGGAAAATGAAAAAATCAAGAAATTTGTCGTCAAAGTAATTAAAGTAGTCTCCGGAAATAAAACATCCTGCACGTTTATAGAAAAATCAGTATAAAATAAACAAAAGCATTTTTTGGCCTTATTGGTAAACCAAACAAACTTTGTAACAGATATAAAGCATATATCGCCTACCAGTCGTCAGCTGGATTGCAATCTTGTCCTGCTCCAAATTGGGAGGACGATCAAACGTAACTGACATGATGATACTTTGACCGCGACGGACCACCAGTTCCCACACCGATCGTCAAATGTATGATGCAGGGGATCTATTTTCTCTGTCATGCAAGTTGATTTCCAACGGCCCCAAACCTAAAGCCCGAGGGCTAATGATGTCAGCTGCAGTTCGGACTCTACATTTTTCTAGTTCTTTTTACACTAGAGGATGGATATAAATTAATGAGCAAGACATAGAAGATTAAAGTTCAAGATAATATCTCACTCCAACTGTCTAACCAAAGCAATAATATAATAGTTTAAAACACTTTAATAACCTTTATCCTTCTTATTGCTAATCTGCAAAGCTTAGGAGATCAAGCTACAAAGTCAGCATCTGACATCATAACACGACAACCTCCAATCCCTCTCCCAATCCTGAATACTTCGAGGACGCGTCACTCCACCGCTACAAAAACATTGAGTTACCTATCAGATCATAAGGAGAGGAAAAGTTGTTTCCCTTTTTTAGAACAGAGAGAGAGAGAGAGAGAGAGAGAGAGAGAGAGAGAGAGAGAGAGAGATTTGTAAAACTATCTCCACTTTTCACATCAACTATTGAAGATTCAAGACCGTTCCAAAAGACTGACTCAAATACAAATTTGCCATACTGCAAATATTACAATTAATGTGACTGACAGCTTGCTACAGATTTGGTCAACTTTGCGAAATTGTGGAGCTAGTGAAGTATACTGACTTAAAAGATGTCTTAACTAACGCTATCTCTTTAATCAGCATATCAAAAAGGTGCATCATCATTAATTGTGAAATCGTAATCAAAACATATTATCAAAACTTTCTAATGTCTGAACGCAAACCATTTTTTAAAATCCTTTGTAAAGTTTAATCACTACAATATATACCTACAGAAAATACACGCACTCAGTCACATCATGCGAGTGATATATATAGAGATACGAACAGGTGCGTAGCAAGAGGGAGATGGAGGTCATGTTACCCCCCCCCCCCCTGAAATCGGAGTCAAAAAGAACAATTTGAATGTCAAATGGGCGAGTTGGGCGAGACCGAGACTAGCAATATTACGCTTAAACTTAGTTTTTCTAGTTTTTGAGGCTGAGAACCAGTATTAGGGACTTTAACACATAAACACACGGTTCCCGCGACTCACCAGTGAATTTTCGTTACATTCATCCATAATTTTCGCTGAAATTTCAAAAATTTTCAAAAAAAGTTCCGGTCTCGGTCTGAGACCGAGAAATTTTGGGGCGAGCGAGAGTCTCCCAACCCTGCAAATAGGCAGTCAATCGGGTAAATATTTCCAAAAGATTGGCGCCTGTAGCTATAATTTTACACGAAAATATCTAAATGCCAGGTTGTACTAGAAATCAGCTCCACAGGATTCAGTTTCCGCTCAAACTTCAGACAAGTAATCTGGCTTATCCCCCTCCGACATTCGTTTCTGGCTGGCTACGTTAGTGAATACGAACGACCACTGTAAGAAACGCAACAAGAAAAACACATAACAAGGCCCACTATCAGAATATGAGTATAATATACATACTCACCCTCAAGAAATAATAATCATTACTTACCCTGAAAAAGATTCTTTGCTTCGTCTAAAACAAAACATTCATCGGCACTGAACACAGTTTTATATCAACCAGACAAACAATAAATAGAGTAGGGATGCATTTGGTTTGAGGGCCATTTCATCTTTCAAATTCAAATTTCATCAGTTTTCAGGCGAATATAGGTCCAATATTGTAATAAATTTTATTCGGAATTAAGATTTCGGCTCCGGCCGGAATTATATACCACTTCCGGCTCCGGGTACACGGAGCCAGAGGTAAAGGCACTGGGGCCGGAGTTTTTATATTGTATAACATATGTATATACTAACTCTAGCGAAAATATATATATATTCGCGGGCGGGTTCAGACCATAAAGCACTAGCACATAATTTTTACCCTATTATGGGGAATATCACAGACATTCTTGAATTAAATACTATGAAAGCCTCTGGCGTTAGATAATTTTTCTGCAAATAAATTTAAAGAGCTCAGAAACCGACATAATGCCCAATCACGTCCTCACTGCCCAGGTTTTGCAATAGTTAGATTATATTAAATAGAGCAATCCTTCTTTTCCTGCACACGACAGCGACTGTGCATGGCGACTTGAAGGCAAAACGATATATACAGAAAAATGAGATAAAAACGTTTATATACAGAAAATCTATATTATATATATATACGTATACGCACCTTCCTTTGGTTGGTGAAGCCGGTTCATTTGAAGACGTTCTGCGGCAGGAAACCGACCGCTGCCAATGCTTGATGTTGGTGCGTTCTCAGCAGTAGGGGCATTTCTGGCTAGAAATTTTTTCCTGAGCTTCAATTGCAGCCAAGCGGGACGATCGGCGAGACATGGTTTAGCAATAAGTTAGCAAACCACACCAATACTAAAACTCTATTACGTTGTACGTAATGGAATATTGATGGAGGATGGGGATGGCGTTGGATGAAGATTGATATACGTAGTTTCACCGGAAATTTCGGGGTAGTTGGTGGGGTCGGGGGCCCCCCATACTGGCTACGGTTACCCCTCTTTAGCTAAAAATTTCATATATATATACAAGAAACAAAAATGCTCCTCTGGAGCATGAAAAAGTAATATGGGTGATGGTTAGGTTGTAAAATCAAGAGAGGACTAGTCTTTAAAATGCTTAATATGGGGCTAGGTTCAAAAATAGAAGAGGACTAGGTTGTGAGCGAATTAATATGGGCACAGCTTCGCCGAACAACCCATATTCGCGGTTTATAAATGTAAATCACTATTCCTATCCACAATGCATTTATAGTGCATAAATAATCGACTGCTATGTATTCGAGCTTTAATGGAACTTTCATTTTAGCAAACTTTAGTTTCAAGAAAAAAGCTCTATTCTAACCAGAGCATTTTATCCATTTTTACGGCAAATTTATATTTCAATAATAATTTTAGGATTCTGACTTTCTATTTCTAATAGCTTTAGCATCGTATTCTCAGATCTCTTCTCGTTGCTTGCCGCAGTTTAATACGATCAATGACAATTACGTATATATTCCTAGCTAGTCTAACACTGTTTGTATATAAACAGCATTCAGTGAGTATTCAACTCCTTAAATTTCTTATTATTAACTGATATTGATAACTCTGTACGTGACAAAAGCTAAGACGAAGCGTGAAATCCCGCGAATATGGGTTGTTCGGCGAAGCTGTGCCCATATTAATTCGCTCACAACCTAGTCCTCTTCTATTTTTGAACCTAGCCCCATATTAAGCATTTTAAAGACTAGTCCTCTCTTGATTTTACAACCTAACCATCACCCATATTACTTTTTCATGCTCCAGAGGAGCATTTTTGTTTCTTGTCCTTCTGTCATTTTAAAGGATCCCTTTCCAGCAATGCACTAATTGATATAAGGAGCTTAAACAGTGCCCTAGGCCAGGCTAAAAGTGATTATAGATATAGCACACAATATACACACCATTGAATTCCCACCTCCGCTCGAAGTGTTTGGTAAACTGACTTTAAAGACTTTCATTTTGGACCACCATTGGAACCCTGACTCACAGGTCTCCGTGGTCAGGGCTCACATGTACCGACTTCGATAGTATGCCTATCGTTTACCACCACCAGCACCGCCGACTTACTATAAATGGGTAACCGCCAAATTGCCGAAAAAAGCTGTTTTAGGGAGTTTGACCACTGGTCAGTAGGCCACCTAGACCGTAGTGACCGGTGCTCACTTCCCTCGGTTTCGGCGATATGCCCATTGAAACGAGCGTAGTCGATTTACTATATATGCCCCCGACCAAAACGCCGAAAAACGCTGTTTTAGGCCGTTTCATCAGTGGTCACTAGGGCTCCCAGGCCGTAGTGACCAGTGGTCACTTCCCTCGGTTTCGGCGATATGCCCACTGAAACGAGCGTAGTCGATTTACTATACATATATGCCCCCGACCAAAACGCCGAAAAACGCTGTTTTAGGCCGTTTGACCAGTGGTCAATAGGGATCCTTGGCCGTAGAGACCAGTGGTCACTTCCGTCGGTTTCGGCAAATTGCACCTTGCAACGAGCCTAGTAGTTTTAATATATATGCCCCCGATCAAAAACGCCGAAAAACGCAGTTTTAGGCCGTTTGACCAGTGGTCAATAGGCCCCATAGGCTGTAGTGACCAGTGGTCACTTCCGTCGGTTTCGGCAATATGCCCATTGAAACGAGCGTAGTCGATTTACTATTATATGCCCCCGACCAAAAACGCCGAAAAACGCAGTTTTAGGCCGTTTGACCAGTGGTCAATAGGCCCCATAGGCTGTAGTGACCAGTGGTCACTTCCGTCGGTTTCGGCAATATGCCCATTGAAACAAGCGTAGTCGATTTACTATATGCCCCCGACCAAAACGCCGAAAAACGCAGTTTTAGGCCGTTTGACCAGTGGTCAGTAGGCCCCATAGGCTGTAGTGACCACTGGTCACTTCCGTTGGTTCCGGCAATATGCCCATTGAAACGAGCGTAGTCGATTTACTGTATATGCCCCCGACCAAAACGCCGAAAAACGCAGTTTGCGGCCGTTTGACCAGTGGTCAATAGGCCCCATAGGCTGTAGTGACCAGTGGTCACTTCCGTCGGAATCGGCGATATGCCCATTGAAACGAGCGTAGTCGATTTACTATATATGCCCCCGACCAAAACGCCGAAAAACACTGTTTTAGGCCGTTTGACCAGTGGTCAATAGGGCTCCTAGGCCGTAGTGACCAGTGGTCACTTCCGTCGGTTTCGGCAATATGCCCATTGAAACGAGCGTAGTCGATTTACTATATATGCCCCCGATCAAAACGCCGAAAAACGCTGTTTAGAGTGAGTTTTCCCAACTTTGACCCTGGGCGAGGAACCACGGGAGCCATGCTGACCAGTGGTCACTTCGGGCGGTATCGGCAGTATGCTCATCGTTTTCAGCGACCCCGATTTACTATATATGGGCACCACCCCAAGGCCGAAAAACGCCATTTTTAGTGACTTTTAGACCATTTCTAGTAAAAGTGGGACTTAGAAACTTTTCGCCAAAACAGGCCAAAAAAATGCAAAGTTTGGGCCCATCTCCTGAAAGCTAGGGAGCAAAATTAAAAAATCCCCCTCGTTACTTTATGCACCCCTACTGGTAATTTTCAACAAAAGATACTAGACCTCTCCAGCTTCTGCCCAGTTCTAGAAAAGTGTGACCAAAATTTGCGAAAAATAGCGAAAGTCCGACTTTGGGACCTTGGCACAGAGCCAAAATTGGCCAGGTGCCAAAATGACCAAAAAAAGGTAGCATGGGGGGATCCTGTCTACCAACATATAATAGTAGTATAGTGCCAAAATGCCCACATCGTTCCAACACTTAGCCGTAAAATGCATTTCCAATAAGCGTTATTCACCGAGAAAAAAAAACAAACGCACGGTAACTATCGCCTAGTGCAAAAATTCGAAGTTTCGAATTCGAACCAAAAGTATGGTGGTACTTGTAGTACTACTCGAGTTGTTTACGATGGTAACCTTTTTACCACTCCCGGACCTCTAATTAGCTGGCACCAGGCCAACACGGTCTCCAGGGGGCCGCGCAGACGCCTTTATACCCATATTATGTAGGGGCGCTATCGCGCCCCTACATAATAAGGGGTCCGAGTGGGGGACCCAAAAAGTTGGGGGCGCCCCCCCCCAGTAAAAAACAAAGGTTGCCGCCCTCAGACCCCATGTATATATTTGCATCTTTCATTTTATATATCCCAAAAATTTATTCATGTATATATATATAGCTGTTGTTGTTTTCGAAGTCGAATGTCGACTTTTAAATAGTTGTATTCTAAAGCTTCCCCTCCAACCATTAACTTACTAATATAAAATACGTATATATATAAATACAAAAACAATGAATATATATTAGGGATCGACCGGATATCCGGATCCGGATCCTGCCGGATATTGCAGATCCGGATCCGGATCCGGATCCGGCAGAAAAACCATCCGGATCCGGATCTTTTTTTCAGTTAACGAACCAAAGGAAATTTATCCTGAAACTAAAATATTAATGCCTGGAGCGCTCAAAATAAATTTCTAGAAGCGAATTTTCGTGTTAAGAGTGTGGCTTTTCCCCGTGTACCTTAATATTTAACTTTAACTTAAAATTTATATATATATAACTTTAGTGAAATTTTTAAGATGGTTCCAAGTAAAATAGATCAGCAAATTTAAAGATTTTTATGAGCATGTACTGCCGTTACACAAATATACTGAATACATAAATAGATAAATACAAGCATATATAAATGAGCGGTGCTGACTACTTTCATCCTAACGATATCGTTCCTAATATATATGTAATGAAAAAGAAAATTCGGAGTTTGTTTTCGTATCGGCTGCGGTGAGTCTTGCTAGGCTCCAGCCGCTGCTACAAAGAATTTAACTGCCGGTATGCAACAACATAATCGAATTAACTGGATCAAAACGTTTTTTAAATTGAAAATCCTGGTTTCTATTAAAACTATAACTTGAATTATTTATTCGTAAATAACTATTTTCAGCAGCAACGGTATTGGTTTTATTTTTCTCAAGCTCCATGTAAGAAGTTATGTTAATGTTAATCTACTTAAGCTGAGTTTTTTGAAAAACTTTGATTGTTAACTGTTCCATGTTTGCGGCTGCGGCTTATTCATACATTTCAAAATTCGTTATATACTTACTTAGCGAATATTGTTTGTTTCAAGCTAAATGTTGAAGTCAATTTGCAGCATTCAAAGAAAGAGAAATTGTTGAAACGTATTAAATAAATTCACTACCAGCATTAAAACATTACCAAATCCACAAAAAACCCTATAAACATTAACAAAATCAAAGCACAAAAATTTTAAAAATTTGCATGTATTTTGATGACTAGATCGGATCCGGATCCGGGTCCGGAGCCCGCAAAATTATGGATCCGGTCGATCCCTAATATATATATTAGGGATCGACCGGATCCAAAATTTTGCCGGATCCGGACCCGATCCGGATCTGATTTGGATCCGGCCGGATCCGGATCCGGATCTAGACTTCAAAAATACACGTAAATTTTTAAAATTTTTCTTGGCTTTGTTACAGCATATGGGGTTTTTTATAACTTTGGTTAATGTTTAAAATGCTGGTCATGAATTTATTTAATAAAATTAAGAAATTTTACTTTATTGGAAAGCTGCAAATAATTTGAATTTAATAAATATACGTACGTATTGGAAATTAATTTTCGCAAGGTGCTTATCAAAAGAATTGGTGGTGGGCATGAATCATACATGAAAACATGGAACAGTTTATAATAAAGTCAACAATTTTCAAAGAATTGTCCAAGCTTAGAACAGTGAGAAATGATAGAAGTCAAGCCTATTGCTGCTGAATTAATAGTTACGTTTAATGAATTATTTAATTACGTATTCGAGCTTAAGTTTTATTAGCATTGAATAAGTTCACCCCGTATCCTGCAATTTAAATATGCATTGGATAAATGCGGTACAGACCTGCAAAAAAAAAATGTATTGCTCTCTATTTCCGAGAATAAATTTCATGAAAAACTTTATTAAAACAGGGGGGGGGGGGGGGGGGGGGGGGGGGGGGGGGGGGGGGGGGGGGGGGGGGGGGGGGGGGGGGGGGGGGGGGGGGTTTTTTTTTAAAATTCATTCAAAAAGATTTCAAGATTTGAAAAACCCCAACTAGTTAATGGTATAAATTGTCGCACCTGTGTTTATGACTTTACACAAGTTTTGAAATAACCTAAATTTAACCTATTCATTCATAAAAATGTAATTATAAATAGAAATTAACTCAACATAAAGTATGTACATAAAATATTAGTGTATCTAATAAAATATCAAAGTCTACTGAAAACATTAGTTTCAACTGAATACTAAGAAGATAAAAGGGGGTCTGGGGGCGGCAGCCCCAGAACAAGCCAGACTCTTAACAACTAAAGTGCTTCTAGAAATTAATTTAGAGCAATCTTGACATTTATTTCTTAGTTTCACCAATAAATTTCCTTTGTTTCGTTAATTCAAAAAGATCCGGATCCGGATGGTTTGCTGCGGATCGGATCCGGATCTACAACAGGATCGGATGGATCCGGATATCCAGTCGATCACAATATATATATATATACATTAATACATATGTATATATAGTTATTAGTTATATAGTAAAATATATATATATATAGTATATATATACATACATATATATATCTTCATATCATAAGTAAGACCCGGGAAAGAAAAACACCCCCCAAATAAGGTAAAATACGACGACGAAATGGAAGCCTGGTGAGTGCAACTAATGCTGGCATTTTTTATGATTTTGAAAATTAGGTGGCGATAAGAGTAAAATATACCGAAATTTTTAGCGAAATTATGGTAAGCGCCAAAAAATCGCTGTTTTTAAGTTTAAAATGAACTAAAGTCCATGGTAGCTAAAATTGAGAAAATTGGCAGGGCGGGGGCAGAAAACTCGAGCTCCGAAAGTGGGGGAGTCCCACCCCCACCCCCCCCCGCTAGAAAATGCCATTAATGTCCGCATCCCGCCATCCACCCCATGGTTTATACACTGTGGGGGGCTAAAATGAAAGTTTTCAGTATGTTTTTAAAGATGATCTCCAAAAACCACCGCCAAAAGCTAAGGGTCATATCGTAATTTTTCAAACTTCTCTTGCTAGCATGGAGAGACTCCTGGGTCCAATACATGGCGTGTGGGTTTGTATTGACCCCAAACTAACACAAGACACCATATCCCCTGCTGCATTGGGGCTCCAGCAGCAGACCATTATTTACCCCCAAAATTTCGCCGCTGATCGGGTAAAAAGTGTCAAGACCCGGCAAAAATTATTCTGTTTTCTAGGGTTTTATTGCATTTAGAATGCTT